>JAOTON010000553.1:0-260000 GCA_034440635.1 Lepas anatifera
GTCTCGCAAATTTGCACCAGGGTGGACAAATTCGCACCACTCCGCTCCTGACTCGCAGGGCACTTGCACCGACGAGAGTCGAAAGGCAATACTTTGCACTCTGACGAGCGGGGCTCGGAAACACCCGGGCCCGGGACGCCCCGCCACCAGTGTCGAAAGGGGGCGGGGCAAGCACACAGAAACGAGAAAATGAACCATAGGCGGATCCAGAATTGCCGATAGGGGGGGGCACCTTCCCGGGGGAGGGGGCTCCATCTGGACCAGGGGGCGCCACTTTTGGCTGGCACAACCTATCAGGTGGGCGCAACATCCTATCGGTGGGCGCTGATTTTTGCATCTTGGGGAAGCAACATTTCAAGGGGCGTCATCAACCTTTCAGGGGGCCGCTGTGGCCATTTCAGGGGGCACTGAGGGTCGATCGGGGGCGGGGGCACGGGCCCCCTTTGCCCCCTGGATCCGCCTATGGGAGACACTTCACCTTAGGGTGAGCTTGGGGACCGTTTGTTTGAATTTGCAATGTTTTTGACAGAAACATCACAGATTTGAGAAAAACACTAAGCCCAGATATCGCTAATTGCGTGCGTAAAGTCGGTCGATTAGACACCGTTATGTGAGTGGTCACCTTTTGTGCTACTGTTCACCTGGATGCTGTGGCAGTGAGTCCGGAGTCCCTCCCCTTTTTGTTATTATTTTGAACATTTTGGAGATCAGACTCAAACATCAAGTCCATGCACTGAATAATGGCTACCTACAGCTTTTCAAGGGTGCCTACATTTGTAGTATTTATTTATTTATTTATTACACGTTATCCGGTTCCTCCACTCCAAATAGGGCTATTCAGGAACCATCGTCATACAAGCCGTACAGAAGTCATTGTCAACAACACAATCATGTACGCGTAATAAAATCACGAACAGTCTTCTTAAAAGATGGCGAGACTAATGCAACGACGAACATTAGTTGGAAATGACGATCTGGTTATACAGATGAGAAGCACGGTAAATGAAGCGTCGCTTTCCGTGGTTGTTTTCTGGGCATAGTAACGATAGATGAAATGATTGACGAGTTGCGCGGCACACGTTTTGGTGGTTGTAGACAAAATTGTAACGCAAGGATGGTGGTACATCTGTAGTTAGTATTTTGTGGGTCATGCACACATCGGAAATAATCAATAAGTTTCTGCCATGGATAGCCATCCCAGCTCATGTATTACATCAGAAATATGGTAATTTTTTTCTTCCGGACATAACACGAGCAGAGAAGTTTAAAACCTTCTGAAGATGGGGAGATAACACTTGAGTTTACACCCGTAGACTTGAATGCAGTATCTAAGGTGAGATAGTATTAATGCGTCGATCAAACGAGGTACTTTACATGGAGGTAGGACGTGTTTGGCATGAAGTAATCCTATGAGTATTCCAAAACAACGGTTAGATATCATTTTAACATGCTGGTTCCATGACAGGTAGGGATCCATGATAACACCCAAGTTTCTGACGGACCTTGAAGATTGAATTAGCTCACCCATAAAACTAATTGTGACGCGTTCATCAATACGATCAGCTGACGTCTATCACCGCACAGTAGCAACTCAGTCTTGGCAGCGTTCACCATCATCCCGTGCTGTAAAAACCATGTGCTAAGTGTGTCTAAAACTGTTTCCATTGACTTTTGAACTAAGGCCAACTTATTGCGTGGTCTAGTAATGGCAACTCTGTGTGTCATCCGCGTAGCATACAAAGGTAACCGGAAATAGTATATATATATATATATATATATATATATATATATATATATATAGTTGATAACGACTTTCTCGAAGTTCTTAGGTGTGCCATTGTGCATGTTTTATATATTTTAAGAGTTTTCTTTTATTTTCTATTCCATGCAGCATCATTTTATGTAAATAACCATTCAATTTTTTTGTTCTGTAGTTTTGTTGTGTGAATATTTTACCTCAAATGACTTGAGTGGTCAGTATGGTTCATACCTGTATGTATGACATCACAATGGAGGATATGTAGTTTTATCAGTACAAGTGATAGCCAAAACACGACATATGCTCCATCGTTAATCTTGATCGCATTTCGTAGTTAAAAAATGTAGTCTTTCAGGAAATGTGGTCTCAAGCATATTTTGTTAGATAATCCGAAATACATTTTATTTTATGAGCAAAAGTGCATGTTTAGAGGTAGCACAGAAGATATCAGTTTGACACACTAGATAATTGGCCATCAAATTGCTAATGATCCTTTATGATGAATAACTTAATTTGAAAAGTTAGCCACTCCAGAAATGAGAAGAGGTGCGAGAGTTATTGATGCTTCAACCTTGCAGCTGAGGTATATCTGCATTATAAGGTTTTATAGATGTCACACATTTTCTAGCGTGGTGGAAGAAATGATAGTTTCATAGCCAAAGTATCTAGTTTTCGAATGTTGTCGTCTTGTTGCTGCCATGTTTTGGTTTTCAATCGCACTGACGTGCACCAATGTTGTTCGTCAGCGGTGGCCGGCCTGTCAGTCTCCTGCTTCGGTTCCCATCTGCCGCCGCGCGTGACGCCGTCCTGCGCTCCTCGCCATGGCCGCGGCCGCCGTCTCCAAGCCGGAGAAAATGGAGGTCGCCATCGGGCCCAAAGACCTCGAACTCAACGTCAAAAAGATAATCGTGCACCCTTTGGTGTTACTCAGTGTCGTCGACCACTTCAACCGTATGAGTAAAATCGGAAACCAGAAGCGGGTGGTGGGCGCACTTCTGGCAGTCGGCAGAAGAACGGTGTACTGGACGTCAGCAACAGCTTCGCCGTGCCTTTTGATGAAGACGACAAAGATAAGTCGGTATGGTTCTTGGACCATGACTACCTTGAGAGCATGTACAACATGTTCAAGAAGGTGAACGCGCGCGAGAAGATTGTCTGGCTGGTACCATACTGGTCCGAAGCTGCACCAGAATGACGTGGCTATCAACGAGCTGGTGCGGCGCTATTGCACCGACTCCGTGCTCATCATCATTGACGCCAAGCCCAAACAGATCGGGCTGCCCACCGAGGCGTATGTAGCCTACGAGGAGGTGCACGACGACGGCACGCCGACTTCGAAGACGTTCGAGCACGTGCCGACCGAGATCGGCGCCGAGGAGGCGGAGGAGGTGGGCGTGGAACACCTCCTGCGTGACGTCAAAGACACCACGGTCGGCACGCTGTCGCAGCGCATCACCAATCAGCTGGTGGGTCTGAAGGGCTTGCTGGGTCAGGTGCGCGGCATTCGCAGCTACCTGCAGCAGGTGGTGGATGGGAAACTGCCTGTCAATCACCAGATCATCTACGCGCTGCAGGACATATTCAACCTGCTGCCGGACATCACGCACGGCGACCTCGTGAAGTCGCTCTACGTGAAAACCAACGACCAGATGCTGGTGGTGTACCTGGCGTCGATGATCCGGTCCGTGATTGCGCTGCACAATCTGGATTGATAACAAACTTTCCAATCAGGAGGTCGAGAAAAAGGAAGCGCAGGGCAACAAGAAAGGTGACAAGGAAAAGAAAGATGGTGATAAGGACAAAGACAAAGGTGATAAAAGCGAGGACAAAAAGACGAAAAAGATAAAAAAGGAGACGAAGAAGTGATAGTATTGAGAGTTGACGGTTATTACGTGTATTCTCCGCAGCATTGAAGTGCTTGAATGGGGTGCATCCCTTTCATTTTTTCTCAGTGACGTTAAGGTCTAATCTAACGTGTACATACATCCTGCTTGGCTTGTCTCCACCAAAAGTGGGAATGAACCAATGTGATGTCAACGGTGTTTGTGATTTTTCATGAAGCTGTGTTATGAATACACACGATATGCAGGTGTTCGCGGGAAATTTGAACGCTAAACTTGCTGCAGGGGAATTGGTTTGGTTAGCCGGAGCAAAAGTGGTGCGGTATTTCCCGGGCCACGGCTGTGTTCTATTTTCAAGGTGACCGTAAGACTTATGGGAGTTTCTATGATTTTTGTTCGTATGTATCAGTCTTGATATTTTTCAACTCACCGTAAGGCGGAAAAAGGTAAAACGGAGTGGCTTCCAGTATTTTGAAGTAGGTCTCACAACCGAAGCAACTAATGGCTTGCCGAGGTGTGACTAAACATTGCGAGTGGAAAAGCATGGATGTTTCGTTCGGAACTGCTAAGTGAGTGCCTGGAAACGTACTAGTTGGCCTGTTGCACGACGTCGTAAAGACCGAATGCCTCAGTGAACTCATCTGCTTGAAAGTTTTATCTGTGAAGTTAAAACCCGAACCCTGGAGCTTGTGCTTTTTGTTAGTATCATTGATGGAATCCCATTTTGTCGATGAACTCAATCAAAAGAGAAACTAAATACACGCCCATTTAGGCCTCTGAATGCGCAATATATCGTCTGCCAGCATGGTACTATTCTATAGTGGAATGCCATCTCCGCAGTGCTGTCAAAAACTAAGTTCCGGGCTCTACAGCACGGGCATCCATTGCGCCATCGAAACAGTGCGGCTGACCAGTCCTCCCATGACATTGGCAGAGCTTCTCCATCAGTATGTCTACCATACTGGTAGATGAAGCTTCCCAGAGCTTCTCGAAGGTGCAGCCCTCGCGGATAACCCTACTCGGCCGTAAACAGCCAAGAATCACCGGTCGCCGGTTCGAGTGAGAAGAGCGCCTGTTTCACCTGTTCCGATTTCGCTCTCTCGCAGAAACTCCGTCACAACGGTTGTGCGATGTCGAGGGGCGTTGTAGTGGCGAGGATGAAATCTGTTTTTTTAAGACTACTCCTGGTGGTGGCAGGGAGGTGGTCTCGAGGATGTTCCTATAGGGCCGCCCAATCACAGGTGCTGCTTTCGGGGCTGGGTAGGCAAGATTGATGCCATGAACATTCCCAAACACAATTTAAAGGACCTCTGTTGAGGCTGGCACGCACAACTTTGGTGGGGGGGCGGCGGAGTGCTAACATGTTTCAACTGGGGTTGTGACCTTTTGGTCTCTGGCTGAAAAGAAGGAAGCTAGCTCTCATCCTCCGTTGCTGTCTTCCCCTGAAAGCTCTCCTTGTCGGTATATATCCAGTAAATCTCGAGAGATCGTCAGTCCCATCTAAATATCTGGACCCATCTCGAAGAGCCTTAAGACGTCTTCAGCTTATCCTGAATGATGCTTGATACCATCCCATGACTTAGTCCTCGTATTCATAATTCCAGCGATCGTGTCAAAAACTGACAATGTCTCCGTCAATACCAGTTTTTTCCATGCATGTGATACGGTCAGGATCGCTTACCCTGGTGGGCCCAGCACGTACTTTATCTAGTACACTGTCACAACCCTGCTTAAAGGGAATATGGCATATTCATGCTGGGGTTTGGACTGATATAGCAATGTGATCGAGCATGCAGAGAATACACTGGATCGATATTTCATGTGTTCCAGAACTTCCCGCTCGAAGAGAAAAGAAGATACAAGTACAAGTGGCTCAGAATACAAGTACACTATCCACGGAGTCAAAGGGGCGCGCAATCATGCACCAGAGAGCTGTCCAAAGCGGTCGTATTTCAGGCGCCTTCGGCATCCGAAGTCAGCAGAGGAACCCCTTTGGTCCTGAGGGGGCGACTGCCCCCCCGCCTCCCTCTCCCTTGGATCCGTCTCTGATTCCACCTGACCGTTTCTGGGGCAACCGCTCACAACGCTGTGCACTTTTCAACCATTCACTGCCTTGCGCCAAGTGTTTTATGTTTTTCCGTCCTAAATGTCTGATCTGTCATTCGCATTAATGTCCAAAGCAGTAGTCGATACCGGTCTGTTATCGAAGTTTGGAAGGTATAGCGCCCTCTACATTCCAGACTTACCGCAGGCACTGCCATCTGTGAGGCAGTTTGTGAACGAGGACGCAGATTTATAATGTGAGCAGCCATCTGGAGCTGATGCTGCCATTCGCAAAAAGGGGTCGCCACGCTTGGAACGGAACTGAGTGATTCCTGAGCTGCGATCGAATGCTGGACGGGCAGAGGAACTGGAGTTTGTGATCTGTGAGGGCCGGTGTGACCATTATGCTACTGCTAGCCTCCTCTTATCCTCGCTCCGGTGGAAGGCTGCTCGGACTGGCTTCTCCGAGGCGATCAAACATGACAATATGGGGCCTCGCTGTGCTCGACCCACCTCACGCCTGAGCCTTTGTGTTACTTTTGGTAAAATTTCGAGCTGGTTAAATCAAGGTGCTTGACCCCATTCCCAAATGCGTTTTACCACGTATCCGGGGTAAAACACCCTCATACAGACAAAAATAAAAGCTTGGCTTTAAGCGAAACTACTTAATAAGTTGGTGGTGCAGAGCATAAAAACATTTGAAATGATTTCGAAACATCAATTTCAAATTTGATATCTAGCTAACATATCGAATCTCTTATGGTGTGCATCTTCACGGGCGTAGTGGGGGGGTCCTAAATTGCCCCCACCCTATTTTTCCGAAGTGGCCGGAGAACCGTGCGCCGCTGGAAAGGGCTACTTGGGCACGTTTGGGAGAGTTCATGAGCGTGTCGATTGGTGGCAGAATTTTGAAAATCGGCCAATAAATGATTTCGGCTTATAGGCTTTCAAAGTCATATTTATATTTTGAGACCGCCGCAATCGTGCGGTCGTAACCGTTCGCCTGCACTGTAGACGAAGTGGTGACGTTTTAACGTCATATAATCAGGTTATGCGTCAAGGTCAACTCTCATGAAGGTCAATATCACAGGTCAAGGTCGTTGACGCCAGTATTCCAGTCAGATGGCATTATTCAGTACGAATTATGTTATGCTATGATTTCATAGTTAAAACGCGCCCCGCTAGGGTCCCTGGCATGACGCGCCCCGCTGGGGGCGTTTTTGCCCCTCCGTATCTCGTTCCCCACGAAAGCTAAAGGAAAATTACGCGGAGTTTTCAAAAGCTCTTGACAAGACGAAGAGACTATACAAATAATTTTATGTTAGGTCAATATTGGGGTCAGCATAGGTCAAAGAAGGTTCCATAGGCTTACAACGGATTAGTGTACGTTTCTCTCTCTAGATCTGCCCTCAGGGGAGCTAGAGCAAATATTTATGCATCATTGGATTCCTCTCATTGCGGCGAATCGAATGATGTATAATAAGACCTTGCTAGGTCAAATAGTGAAAAGGACCTGACCTCGAGCTAGGTCAGGGTCACAGAGTGACCTGGTATAGTCATGTTGCATATCAATCGACTCCCGTGACAATATAAACACAATGCAAGCAAAATGGGAGCTTTATCTCAATTCAGTGAGAAGTTATTGGCCAAACAATCACTCTATGCTCCCATGACCTGACATGACCTTTGAAAGATCACATGCTCAAAAACTCAACTTTATGGTTAAGATCGTGGTAAGAATAGACGGTTTGAGGATTTTCAGCTTTATCTATCCAGTATTTACTAAAAACGGGCCCATTCTATTTTTCACCGTATACATATAATGGGTTGACCAAAAATGGACCCCACCTTAGGTCAACAATATCTAAATTCCAAGACAGCAGATTTGTAGACCCTAATGACTTTATTATGTTGTGGAAGTTTTAAACTGATCGGTTTGCTGATGTTCCCTGGCCGCCGCTTCAAACTCGTGAATTTAGGTTTTGAGGTCGGGTCACTTGACCTTAAGTAGCTCCTTGACCCGACATGACCTTAACTCAAAAATTTGGTCAGATGTGTAAAATTGATCAGGGGTAAGGTACTGTAAGTTTTGTTGTTCTGCGTCTCTTTCTTTTGAGCTATCTGAGGAAAACCAGGGGGGCGAATTTTGCCCCCCAGCGGGGCGCGTGTTAAGGCTGATCTAGGTCAATTTTAAGTTCAGAGGCCAAGGTCAATAGTATTTTTCGAGGTCAATCCCTCAATTTCCGCTCAAAGGCTGCTATAGTGGCAGCTAAATTTTACATTATTGTGAATGTCATATAATTACGTCATTTGTCATTGTACTTGGATGGCTTGACCCCAAAATTTCAAAAAACATTGTGCGGTACCCCTCTATGACATTAGTCCGCTTTTTGTGTAATCACGGCATTTCCCAATAGGTCTCTAGCACGGCTCAGATTTGTCCTTTTTGACCTCTTTTGACCTTGACGTTATTGACCTAGGTCAATAAAACCTGGCCATACGTAGATCACTATCGCCCCCAAGCACCCCCCAACGGGCGTTTTTCTAACCCTGTTGGTTTTCGAGATCTCAGGGGTTCACTTTAGGACCCCTCCACTAAGCGTTGGCGCCAGATCCCTCTTCACTGCGCGTGTTAACGGACTGTCTCCTTACCCGAGGATTCAAGCACTCCACCCTCTCCCCACACTTGGTGAAGGTCAATCAATAAGTCGAGTTGGCCAAATGGTACCCTCCTTGTCCAAACGGCGCACCCCAACCCACGATTCTTTGATCGGAAACTTTGGATCCGCCTCTGGAGTTCGTCATTGATAAAATCACCTAGCTGCACACATTCACGACGGAAGCAGGAGCAACGTGGGGGGCGATGCTTTTTGGAGAGGGGCTAAATTGAGAAAAAATCACGAGAACATAATATTTCTTTTAGCAAAAAACGGCCAGAATTTGGTCCTCTGGGAAGGGGGCAAAAGATACTATTTTAGGGCTTTGGTGGCGGCCGCGGCTTTTTTGGCCCCCCTTGGATCCACCAGTGGCTGCACAAGTGAGGAGTTCGTAAATCCGCCCTTATTCACCTTTATTGATTAGAATGGTTGGTGGCTCTACGCAGCATAATGGCCCATTGATACTTTGCTTGAAAACTTCGAGGGAACTCCTGGACTCCTCGTCTTTTCAGCTGTGTATTTTTCCTAACTTTTTCCGTGCTTTCGGCTGCAAAAGGTCCCAGAAAGAAATTTCGTAGGCGTAAGGAGCTAAATTCTTTAAAGCATAGTTCTTAAGAGGGTGTGAAAATGAGGCCAATTCACCCAGCCTTGTATGCCCTGGCTATTTCAATCGCATCGTTGCAACAAATCTAGCCGATATTTGCCAGATAAAGAGTTCAAGTTCTTTTCTTGAAAGCAATTGCAAAACGCCGTGACGGCGCATGGTTTACGGGCTGCCAGTGCTATTTGTGACGAAGCTGGCTGATAGGAGCGGGTAGTGATTGTTCAGCTGGCGTGCTGGCCGGGAGTTTCCAGGCTGGATATTGCAGCGTCTCAGACAGCTCAAGTGGTAGCCGAGCCTCCTTCAGGCGGTGCAAGCTCCCCTCCGCTCGGATACACGGCGCCAGATCAAAGCGAAGCGGCACGATGGAGTGTGTTTGATATGCAGAGACGCTACATTGCACTTTCCGATGTTGCTTCTCGGAAGTGCGGAGAAGAAATCTGGCAGGCACGCACGACAAACCGTCCAAAACTACTGACTGAGCGAGAATTTGCAGCATTGCGTTTTGTATGGTGCGATATACATCCACACACAAAGTGTTTCAGAAAGAATTCCCTTATTGCGACGTTTCAAAACATGCAAAAACTCCTTCAAATCGTCGAAAAAATGGTCACCTTAATGGTTATTGTAGTACAATTTTACAAAAACCTGTTTTTCAACATTATATTTCTCCCATCTTAAGCCCGGAAAAGTGAAGCAAAATATGACCTGTGAGGATGCATATCAAAACCATAACTCTCAATAACAGGTATTACAAGCTTAATGTATGGTCCAAGTTATGTACCAACGTATCATGTGAATGACCAGATGTAGCGAACACAGCGTAAACCAAATTCACCGCTTACAAGAGACATTAATCAGTTCAGGGTAGCTTAATTAGGCCCGAGCTGGTCAGCATGAGAGATTGGGTTTTTGAGAACTGGTTGCGAGCCATAGGTGGTGGAACTAGGGGAACCGGGCACGGTCTCCCCTTCAATGATGAGTTTGAACACTAACCACATGGCGTTAACTTGAAAAAAATGGGCTGAGCAGCCCATGGTGCCCCCCCCCCACCTTAAATCTGGATCACCCGCTGCCACTGTTGCGAGGGGCAGTTTGTGTGTAGGGGAGACCGGTGCAAAACGGACACCCTGAGTGTTTTTCTAACATAGCAAGCTCAATAGCGGGCCGAAAATTTTAAGCTATACACCCTGACGTAGCCTAATGAATTGTGTCTCTGATTTAAGAGTATCAACTTGAAAAATTAATTTGGAAAAACATGGCAGTAAAATATATCAGCTAATGTTTTTTGGCCGATTTGCCCCAACCCTAGCGCAAAATGGTTTTCAGGAAGGGACAAAACGGACAGCATGACCTGCTGTCATTGTACTTTGCTTGAGCACCCCAAAGATATATAAATCCACATCCCTGGCAATCTGGGTAATATGGCGAAAAAACATCATGTTTTCTCGTTAACCCTCGCCCCACCGGGGCCATCGATGGCCCCCTAAGGTTTTTCCGGGATAGCAGAAAAGCGAAGAGGCGCAGCACCGCGGTTGAGGGCTCTACCTCTCACTGCATCATTTTCCCACCATCCCTGAAATTTTTTACCCCGGGTCACCCAAGGTCAGGTCAGCAGACGAGGTCAACCAAGGTCACCTCACTTCAACTTTAGAGCTCTGTAAGAGCTACATTTCGAATTCGATCAATTTGAAACTTCCTACACTTTATGGCCCCTCCAGTGTCTACAAGGTGTATATCTGGGATTTTTCGATTTCGTGGCCCGAGGTCAGGTCACGAGGTGACCTCTCCCATTGACAAAGCATGGGGAAAAGCTGTCTTATTATCTAAGTCACAAAAGCAATTGAAATGCTCAGCTTGATCAGAAAGGGGTTCTTGGACACCCTTTCACGGATTCCAGGGGCCATATTTGCCCTTTGACCACTCCAAGGTCATCCAAGGTCACCAAGGGTCAAAAACAGTATTTTGAAAATAACTCTTGACCTAATTAAGCTAGAGCGCTAAAACAAACACTATCGTGTTTTTCTTGTCACTGGCTTTCATTTGATATACAACAAGGTCACTTTCTGACCTTTCGTGACCTCAGGTCATCTTAGGTCACAAGGTGACCTCTGGAGGTCAAACTAATGGCGGGAGGTCTTTACGTTCCCCATAGCGGAAAAAGAACTGACAATTTCCTATCAAATGTATTTTACCAGACTTCAATAGCTCTAATGGCATGATAGTTATGCCCAGTTTGCTTAAGCATTGAATATTTGAGTGAAAATAGCCGATCTGGACCTAATTTGACCTCTGGAGGTCAAACCATTGACCTGAGCACTAAAACATGCTAAGTAATTTCTTACTGAATTCACGCGAGCTTTCTATTGCACTTTGCAGATTTGCGTTAACGCCCATATTTTCGAAGTTAGAGGGGGGCCATCGATGGCCCCCGGTGTGGCGAAGGTGGCGCTGGACCCCCGGTGGGGCGCGGGTTAAAGCGTCAACATCTTTAAAATCAATTAAAATTTTAACCTGCTTTCATTTTGGCACAAGACTACCGCCCACCCTGAACTCGCCCCTGCCTTGTTTTCTCGCTGTTTCTGTGACCTTACTACAATAACAAACAACATAACAAATTATCATAAGTGATTGGGGTAAACCGGACCATCAGACCATTTTACACTATTGGTCCATTTTGTCCCGTCCGTTTTGCCCCACAGATACTCCGATTCAAGTTTTTACGTGTCGGAAAAAAATAGCAGGCTTTGATATTTGAAATTACCCTTACCCTAAGCCTACACTGCCACTTATTCATACGTATCACATCATAACTGAACTCAGTTTGTCACTCGAAAAAACGAAGATTCAAAACTTTTAAATATCGTAATACTTACAGGAAAACCTTCTTCAGCCAGCTCGCGTCGAAATGATGCCGCGAACTAACGATATACATGCTATTTTCTGACGTCCCTCGTCTAAAGCAGTAGTTCATCCTCTAAAATCTAGGTGGAAACACCAGCAACATACCGAAACAGCTAAAATCCGTTTTGCCCCAAAGTCCGTTTTGCCCCGGTCTCCCCTATGTGTTGGTGTGTTTGAGCTGTGATGTACAGCAGTGATGAGGTACTTAATGTTTACAGAGTCATTTGATGTGATACTTATCACGTGCATACGTCCGTGATTTCTTTCCAAAAATTTCCATGAGTGTAAAAGCAAAATAGCAGTATTTTCAATTCATTTCTAAGATTCTTTTGTGGCAATAAAAATGTAAAAATACTTATCAAAGTCTGCGTAATCATAACGGCCCCCAAATTTGCTTTTGACTGATGTATGATTCGTACCACTAAAGCCAATGTAGAGCCCTATTGTGATGATTAGAAAATACCATTATTTCTGAAGCACCCATTCTAATGCCATCACATGTCTTATAGTGGAGAAAGTCCCTAGCAATCATAAGGGCGTTTTCGCCGGTGGCAGAGGCGCTGTGCTTCGCAAGGAAATCTGGAGGCATCCTCGTTATCATCACAAGCCTGTTTGGTGTCCCGTTCTGTTAGAATGTTACCTTAGCTTACCCCTCTACCCTCCTGCCCTAAAATGGTCACGGCGCCCCCTGAAATGTCGCTTCCCCGCCCCTTCCACGCAGGATGCGAGTGTCGGCACCCTCACGATGGGTTTTTCCGTCCAAAAGTGAAATGAGGAAGGATGCTCCGTCTCCTCTTCCTAATCGGGGACTGTTAAAATGTGTGTGGTCATATTAGGGAGGCTGAGTTACGTTGACAGTCTCGTCGCCGAGAGGACTCGTTGTAAGAAATATTAGCGACTTTTGGACTCCAGGAGCAAGGACTTGTATCGGCACCCAGGCGCTACCATCAGCCACCTCAGCTGCCACCGACCGGCGGCGGCGCAGGACAACCGTTACGTTCCAGAATAGTCGCTGCCGTCGCACTGCACCGCACGCGTAGCCTCGGGAAACAGCCACGGCCGCTCATCGGCGGCTGGTGTCGTCGACCGCCGGGCCGAAGCTGCTGCCATGAGGACTTGACAGTGGTGCTGCCCGCTGTCACGAGATGGCAGCACGGCGGGTTCCAGGCCGGGGCGGCCGATACGCCGCCAGGTGGTCAGGCATAACGGGAGGTCCGGCAGCGCCACCGGCCGAGGACGGACTGAAAGGGCCAGTGCAGCGAAAAACGGGGGACTTCGCTAGCTGGGGAGTTCGCGAGCTGGAGGACTCGGCGCAGCGGCCTCTGCATGGACCGACAGCCCAGGCCACCGGCCGCCAAGATTAGTTCTTTTCTTTGCACTTGGTGCTAGTTTTTGGAAAAATGTGAGTTTCAAGTGAAATGTGCGATTCGTGAGTGTCAAGTGAGAGTGTAAGCATGGTTGGAATCTTATTTGAATGAATGATACGGGCTTTGTGCGATTTCTCCAAAACTTGGTACTTTGTCCAGCTTTTTCATTTCGGACTGTTATTTGGACCTGTTATTTAACTGTTAGCTTTTTAATGCGTTTTTAATATCACTCATTGCTGTTGAAGTAAATTATCTAATACATCCTTTGATATGTCTTCTTCTCAGATGCGGGTTTTCTTTTATCAGTCAGGAAAACGTAGATCCGGCAAAGGAGAAAGAGAGGAAATAGCAACGAATAGATTACCGACGTAATATAAAGGCAGCGCTAATTATACTGCGTCATCGTTTCTAACGCAGATTTCAGCAGCAAATAACCTCAAGTAAAACAGGCACCTTTCGGTATTATAATAGAACGCATATTTTTATTGGACCATGAACCTCGGCCACCGTAGCCTGACAACCTAGAATTGAAAGAGTAGAACGCATTGCTCCAAGTAAGAATTTGTACCTCGGCCATCGAAACCCCTGACAATGCAGAAATTAGTAAAGGGAAAAAGTTTCACATCGTGAGCAATCAGACTACCAGGAATTCCGTTCTCGCTGTACTATTGTCCTTCGTGACGGCGTAACATGACCCAGATGCATTGTGTGTGTTTTTATACATGAGTAGGCACTTAGCACATAACGTTTTCAAACACCCATATGTATCTATGTGTTAGATGAGCTTTCAGATAATGATAGAGTTATAAACGCTAGATAAAAGTTAATTTAAAGTTAGATAATGTTCAGATAAATTAATTTCGTGTTCGTAGGTATAATGACCTTCAAAATTATTGAGCGTATTAGTGTAAATTTGATGAGAAATGGGATCAGGGAGCCTGGTGGGTTCCAGCATCCGTAGATAACAGTTCTGTTGTGTATGGATTCTAATTATCTGTTGTGGTGGGATTCTCCTCCCATTAATTAGCCGCCACCGTCTGACGAGCTTTGCTCGTGAGAGAAAGCACAGTCGGTGCCGCGGAGCGCTCAGCCAAAATACGTTTACAGTCGCCAACGCGTAGCCAGAGTTTGCATCACGTAGCCCACTCCTAATATTCTGGACACAGCCGAATAATATCTGCTTTTTGGGTGAGCTTGCGTTGGTGTCTTTGTTTTGGGCTCGATTCTCGGGCGGGGACGGGGTGAGCTAGATGGTGTTTGAATGCTATGGTCACGGGTTCAGCGACAGCTGCTTTGCTCACTGGAAAAGTCAGCAGGTTTTGCCCCCTTGACTCCGTTTTTGTGTCTATCAGAGATGAGAAAAGATGCTCGGCATGCTAAAAATTGTTAGCAGTGAAACTGTTTCCACCATTCAAGCAGTTATGTAAATCGTACAAAATGTTTTTTAACTGATCAGTGGAATGATTTCTGAACAGAGAGCTTACCACGACGCTACATACCCGTGAGATACAACCAGTGGCGGATCTAGTCGGTGGGTTTGGGAGGGGCAAACCAAAGTCAAAAGTCGAAAAGCAAAAATAAAAACGTCACACCTTGAAAGCTGCGCTGCAATATCACTTGCCGGTATAATTTTGGGTATTTGAGGCGAAAAGCAAAGCAAAAAAATACGTCACGGGAAGAAAATATGGGTTCGAGATACTTTTTCCAGTCGAAGGCCCAATATTTACACTGAACTTAGCTGGTTCTGTTCGAAGTTGAGAGCTGAAGCACCAAAATCTTGCTTAAAAACTAAAAAGGAGTCGGGGGGAAAAAAGGAGGTCGATCACTTTGGGGGGCAAAAGCATAGTTATGCCCCGAGCTTTTCCGTTTGTGGGGGGCAAATGCATTTGTGCCCCCTTGGATCCGCCACTGGGTACAACCGGTCTCAAGTTCTGAACTGTAAACAAGTATGTGTCACACTACTCTGACGGCTGACCGCATTGGCGGATCCAGGGTCAGCTTTTTGTGGGGCCAAACTAACGCTTTGGGAGCGAGAAAATCGCAATTAAATATAGTATTTTTAAAGTAAAACGGTAGCAATTTGGTCCTTTGGCGGCCAAAGGATACTATTTTAGGCTATGGTGGGGGCAACGGCTCCTTTAACCCCCCCTGGATCCGCCAGTGACTGACCGTACACCTGTGAGATCATTATCTTCCAAAAGTTGCAAGTTTTTATCCCAAACTCTGGGGATCATGAACATTAATCGGGATACTCATAAGCCATCCAGACACTCATAATGTCATCATTGCATGTTTAAACCATTGTCCGCTTCAGCGTCCAACTCAAGTGTTCAATTCAATCCGGAATCCTCAAGCAGTCAGAGGAAAACAAGTATGTTAATGTAATCAATGTCTGCTACCGAACTCTCTGGCTGGATTAATGCTAGGACGACTTAAGTTCGAGATACCCTGAATACTGGACTGGATCCAGTAAATGGTTCAGATGATCATCATTCTGCATTTTCCCAACAGGATTCTTTTTTATAAATTTTGTTCAAGCTGTTCCTAGTAAGGCTGCCGGAGTCGGAGTCTCACTAAAATCATCAAGGGACTTGTCACGGAGACCCCGACCCCACCACCCGAACGAGCAACTCCCTCAATGGAGGGTTAATTTAGAAGCCAAAGTTTAACGTCCCACAAAGCACAGGGACGACCGCCCCGCTCAGGTCACCCTCTTACCAGTCAGCTGCCAGCCGACCTACATCGGGTAAACTAATGAGCGCCGGAGCGCCTCAGGGGAACCGATCCCAACCCTGTACATGCACTGCCACTGCATGCTTCTAAGCAGCGGGCCGGAGCCCAACGCTCTACCAACTGAGCTACCGAGGCGGCGAATTCCCTCATGGATGGCGGCTATGACAGCTCCAGCCGAGAAACAAGCGTTAGCGAGTGACCTTAGCGCACATTTTGGCGAGTCCGTCCAAATTTGCCGTGTTGTGCAAGAAAACACCAGTTGCCTGATGACCTTACGCTTCTTCAGTTTTCAAGGCTCCTCGTGGCGCAGCTGCAGAATCTGAAATCATCGATCTGACCGGCTTGAAAACTGCAGAAATTCCGGTAACAAGTTTCGGAGGAGTTGGCCTGGAAAACAGGATCATAGCTCTTTTGGTCGTCGACGGAGGCTGGCTCCCAAAGCTCTGTTCGGATGTATCATTATTTAGCCTTTGCACAATAGGGCCTGCATCACATACCTTTTGTCGACGGGGACGAGAGCATGGGGATGTGAGTAGATAGCACTCTCACATCCTCATATTGAATCCCAGGCTAGCATGTACATACATACGTAATCAGACGTTGATAGGTTGTGGCGAGCTGAGGCGAGGAACAGGATTATAAGTTGACAAGGTATCTACTGGCCTGTCTCTTTGAATCCTGGATATGAACCAATTCTGGATAATATAATAATAATAATAATAATAATAATAATAATAATATAGTCCCGGATAAAAAGGATCTATCCATGATTGATCAGGTAAACTAGCTGTCAGAGATGGATTGATTTGAAGGGTACGCAGCAAGGGTTGGGGTTTTGATATATGTAAATAATTATTTAAAATGCCTTTCTGCAGCCAGAACCAGGGGGTGTAGCCAAGGGGGCGGCAGGGATAGTCGCCCCCCCCTGAGGGCTAGAAAGGCCCCTGAGGACACGAGCCGCGCAAAGCGCGGCTCGCCCGCATTATGATCTGTGGCCAAATTTGGCATTTTGTACCAGACAGGGCCCTCATAAGACCTCTTCAGCACTCTATTCTGTTACAAGCAGGGTCCTTTTTACCAATCTGGGCCCTTTTGGCGCTGTCTCAGGGCCCTTTTCGGGGCGCCGCCCCCCTGAGCGAAATCGTGGCTATATACGCCCCTGGCCAGAAGTATAGTCATTCGACGCTTATCGTTGGGCCAGAGATACAGACTGGGAAAACGATTTATCAATGCTTGATTAGATAAACTAGCTATGAGAGATAGATTGGTTTGAAGGGTAGATACGTACTATTGGTATGTGTTTTGGAATATAAATAATTATTGATAATATTTTTTCTGCAGCCAGAAGTGCACTTATTCAACGCTTAAAGTGGGGCCCAAGGTACATGCTGGGGCAAAAATAAAATCTTAAGTAAATAGTTCGAGCGCAGCATATATAATAAAATATAGCATCAGGCTGAAGTAAATGGGAAATTTTGCAATCATTATACCGATGTAGCATTACATGTAACTTCCAGTGCTAAAGAAGTAGTTATTGTTAGCATTATAGCTACTGTTAGCAACCCAAAAATTAAACAATAATTACGATAATAATGATAATGATACATAAATAGCCAATTGAAATGTTTAAGATAATTGGTTATTATAAAACATAGTTAGTGTTTGATTGAAATAAATGAAAAGTTATTTCACACAACTAGGCAGGGCATTTTTAAGGAAATATCAGTGGAGGGGGCATATCTTGTGCTGGCCATTATAGTCTTTTCAGGGAACCAAGACCCTATTTGCAGGGGTAGGGGGTGTTAATAAAACTTAGACGCCTCAGTAATAAAAAATATGTTCCCAATTTTGTTTTATTCCAAATTCCATAAATTATAGATTCTGCTCAGAGATGGTAGGCCTTTTTTCTGCAGCAAAAGGCCAAGTCCGAGCTAGAAAAAGTGCGAAAAAGAGGTTAAAATTATTTTAACTGAAACGGCCAAATAAGTGAATGGGCTACCAACACATCAATGCTACCAACACATACTAACAACGCAAAATAAATAAATAGGCTAAGCACTTCACACCGGCACACCAGCAACCAGTCTGACGCGCTTTGACTACACTGTGTCCCGCCTAATCCACAAACGAGCTCTGAGCGCTAACAACCGACCAGGGTCCCATTTCATAGAATTTGTAGAAATGCGGCGTGTTTTGCACCACATTCACCTGCAAAGTTACACCGTACTCAGAATCACGTTTCACAAAGAGCGGTGACTTTCAAGCGAAAGCGGCGTAGGTATCAAATGCAGCGTGAATTACGCCCAATTCCAGAATGGAATTACCCCTTCAAATATGGCATATAACTGCTTTATTAACATTAACAAGGGCATTTATATTTTTCAATAAATAAGTTGAATGAAAATGATCGTACTTGTTTGCTTTTATTCCATTTTAAGTTTTTAATGCACTTTTACAATTACTGCGACGGAAGCTGGACTATCAGCTGACGCAATAAAATACGACGGATTTGTTTTTGGCCGTACCTCATTTTTTAGGTAGTTGCTGTCAAGAAGGTCCTAAAAAGGTTATTGTCTTGTTGTGCGAGTGTAGTTCAGTAGAATTTTAGGTGAATTGTGTTTACTTATCATGAGTGAACTGTGAAAGGTCTGTGAACCTTATAATTTCGTGAAACTGGGAAAGGAATAGTGAGTAAACATCTTTGAAGAATAACAAGATCAAGATGCTGGTACTTAGGTACCTAGGTATACATCATTTTTGCCAGAGGCCTCAGTAGAGATACTTGGATTTTGTTGGTGACAGATACCTTAAATTGAATTTTTACCCTCCATAGACTCCATATAACACTTTGTCAGTGTCAGCCTATCTAGGGTTCTTCACTGGACTGTAAAATAACAGTAACGGCAGAAAGTCAAAGTAAAAATCAATGTCAGCGTTCCTGTGTATTTGCATCAATAGCTATCATCATTTTTGACATACCAAATGGCCATAGAACTCTACATATCAGCTCAATTTGGCACGTGCAACTTGCACTTCATACCTGTGCAGGGAAGAACTTGCACACCTTTTTTATTTAAGTTTATTTTATATTCATAACTCTTTTTGTCCTTCACTACACTACCTAATTTTGCCTTAGATTCAGAATTAGAAATTATATATTTTTCATGTTTTGCTTCATTGTCTGATAAATGTTACGCTGCTATATCTTGCACACTGAAAACCGGTGGAGAACCCGTAGAGTTCTTGCACTTAACTTGCACTATATCAATAATCGGACAGCAAATTTTAAGACCTGTCAGGGTTCTCAACGAGACTGATAGGAGTTCTCATATCGAGACGTGATGCCCTTTTTTATGTTCTTCGGTGAAACGTATTTCATTTCTTTCAGGAGAATTCAAACAGTTCTCAGCTGTCTTAAGAATATTCTGTGAGTACCCTTTTCCGGTTTTTAGAGTTTTCTAGAAGAAGCCGTATCCATCTTTCAAGAAGTAATAGATTCTCGAAATTTTCACGCTGCGTCTACTCTGAGAAAGACTACCTTTCTTCTTGAAGACGTGCTAATATTCTTTCATATGGTGTTTAAAGGAGGAATACCGCTAGCTTCACGTAAATTTTCCGTTTATTCGTAGCACTTAGCAATTAGGTCTAGGGCCGGATGTCAAGTCACATTTTTGATAAGCTCCACTGTTGTGGTGGAGCTAATCAGAAACATGACCTCGTGTTTTAGTCTCGGCCAAATTTTTAAGCACTTAGAAAAAAGCGGATAATTCACACAGAACTGAAGCTGAAAATGGGCATACGTAACCGTGACTTCTCCAAAAGAATAGGATGCCAAAGAAGTGAAACTTGTGTGGTGAGGCATGGCAAATCACGCCAAAGTTAATACAATGCACTGATGTTCAATCAAATATTTATAGAATCATAAAGATTCACTTTGCGACAAAACAACACAATGCGTTTTCTTTATATTGTAACACAAACGGATCAAAATTGTTATGATGTGGCCTGCAAACAGTGAAGGCGCATGACGTCAGTAGGGAGGTCGAACGCCCCTATAAAGGGAGCATAACTAATGATCAGCCCCTTATGTCTGCAGATAAAAGAAGATATCTCTTCACAAACGCACAGGGCTTTGCGTGAGGCCCACTCACGTCCAGAATCTCCTCTAAAAGCTGCTGATCTCCGAGGACTAGGCTGACCACCTCGATTTTCAGCTTTGACGAACCACCAACCCAGCAGTCCCGAGCAGGCTTTTCATGGCCGCCACTTGTTCTGCCTCTGAAAAAGGAAATGAGTCGGCTCAAAACACGCGAAAAATGGACCAAAGACGGGTATCATCCCATCATCAGCACCATGGGTGGAGATCCCCGGGGGTTTGGGGGCAGGACCCCCTGATTTGGAAATCGAGAGAACCTGGGGGTCAGCCCGGGTCCTACAGCTTCTGTTCTCACAGAATATTTTCCAGCCCATAAGCAATAATGGTTTAACTCACGGCATTCGTGGGATCGGCTGAGTCATAATTTGACCTATATGTCCCTTTCCACTTCTTTGTGGAGGAGCCGAGGACCAGGGGCCGCGCCACGGTTTACCGTCACGGCTCTGCGTCATGAAGAGTACGGGCCTCTGGGCTGGTCTAAGGTCCCTCAGCTGAACTAAGCAGCACCCTAAGTCGGTCTTTCACGGAGGGTACGTGATTGAGTGTTGGGCCATGTGCTCTTACTTTAACACGCGCAGTGGAGAGGGGTCTGGCGTCAACGTGCATTGGAGGGTCCTGAAGTGCCCACCCCCCCCGCTCAGATTTTGGAAACCAAGAGGGTTAGAAATCACCCGATGGGAAGTGCGTGAGGGCGATGGTTATCTAAGTTATGGCTAAGTTTTACTGACCTAGCTCAGTATCTTTAAGATCAAAGGAGGTTGTAAAGGTCACATATGAACCGTGCTGAAAACCTATTGGGAAATACCGTGATTATGCAGAAAAAGCGGTAATACACTGCAAGTGAACTAAGGTCATAGGTCCCACTCAATGTCTTCTGAAAGTTTGAGGTCAATGTCATTCAAGGTTAATGGCCTATTATTAACAAAACATATTTCCACAAAAGTACAATATAACTGGCACTGTAGCAGTCTTTGAGCCGGAAAGGAGGGTTTGGCCTTGAAAAAGTTTTTGACCTTGACCACTGACATCGACCTTGCTAGTGAGTAATCTTAATTATGAAGTCACAGCAAAGCATAACTTACACTGAGCAATGCCATCTGTCCGGAGCACAGGGTTAAATGCCCTTGACATGTGACCTTGAACTTTATTTGGGGTGACTGGCATATAACCCGATTATATGACGTTATTATTGTATTATTTATGATTTCTTGATAGGCGTTCTAAGCTTAGCTCCTTTGTCCGCCTCTACAGCATCGTGGGAGATTTTAAATTCGAAGCAATTTTAGGGAAAAGCAAAACGTAATTTAGAGCCCGTCATCCTTAATCTAGTGGTGTAATTTTACCTGTTTGTTAGCAATATTATGTGACATTATTATGTCTCCACTCGGTCTACAGTGCAGGCGAACTGGTGCGAATGCGCAATTACGACGGTCTCAAAATATGTGTGAATATGAAAGCCTATAAGTCAAAAATTAACCAATTATTTAAATTCGTTCACCAATCGACGCAATGATGCGTTCTCTCAAATGTGGCCGAGTAGCGTATTCTGGCGGCGAATAGTTGTCCAGGCACCTTGGAAAATAGGTGGCGGCACTTTAAGACCCACCTGAACTTCGCGTGTTAAGGTCTCCGAGCAGTGTTAGGAACCCTGAGCTGGATGGGCCCTCTGAGTTGATTTGGCGCTCCTTGAGGTGATTCAGGGCCTCTAAGCTTGACGGCCTCTGAATTGGCGTGGATACCCCGCGTTGGTGTTGCCCCCCTCTCCTTTAGAAGTTTTGAGATCTTGGGAAGTTAAGCTAGTCCTCGTTCCCTGAAATAGACTGAGGCCTGAAACTGGTTTGGACCTCTGGAATCGTTTGCGCTCTTGAGCTGGTCTGGGCCCTTTACATGGTCGGATCCCCTGCAGTGATCTTGAGAACCCTGGGCTAAGCTGGACCCCTAAGAGTTGGGACACTATGAGCCCCTGAGCTCATAGTGGGCCCCTTATCTGGTCTGTGACCCCTGAACTTCAGCTGTTCCTCGGACCCCTGAGCTGGCCTGCACTCCTGAGTTGAAATTGTGGCTCCTGAGATCAAAGTTTCGCAGGGGCCCTTGGGCTGTTATGGGGCCCGCTTATCTTGAGACAAATGGGGTGATATGGAACCGTGAGTCGACACTGGGGCCCCTGAGCTCTTTGGGGCCTTTTATCTTGTCTTACCCTCCTAAATTGGTAAGGGATGTTTTCGGTAGGGTAATTGGTATGCCATTGGTACCCTCAGATGTTTTTGAAACCCCTACCCCTGAGATGTTTTGGAACCCATGAGTTGATCTGGAACCCCTGAGGGTTTTTTTATGCCTACTGAGATGGAGCTTCACTAGGGCCCCTGAGCTGTTCTGGGGGCCCTTGAGAAACGTGTGCACAGGAGGTTCTAGACTTGAGCTTGAGGCTCCTCGGTATCGTCCTCTTTCTTTCTGAACCCCCTGAGCGGCTTTGGGGCCCTGAATAGGCCTGGATCCCCTGAGTTGTTGGTGGGTCCTCTGAAGTGATAGTGAGTCCCCTCAGTTGATCTGGGGCCCCTTTGGATAACCAGGCCCCCACACTAATCTTGACGCATGTGTTGACACTGCAGCACCCTGAGCTTGTCGGAACCCGTTAACTGGTATCAGCTGGTCTTGGGTCCCCTGAGTTGGTTTTCAGCCGCCGGAGAGACAGTTTTGCAGGTAGCGCCTAGACTGTTCTGGGGCCGTGAGCGGATATTGCATATAAGCTTACGGGCTCGGCCTTAGACCCTGGGCTGGAGGGGCCATGAACTGGTCTAGGGCCCCTGAAAGGATTTACGAGGTCCATGGCTTGGTCATAAGGTCCCTATCTGGATTGGTGTCCCTTGAGCTGGTAAAGGCCTTGAGGTGATATTGGGCCTTTTAAACGGGCATGGGTCTTTTAGCTTGTCCGGGTCCTATTGTGCTGATTAGGTCCCTTGAAATCGTCGGGGGCCCAACTGGTCTGGCCCCCTGAGTTTCTGGGCCTGCTGAGCCGATTTAGGGCCCTCGCAGTGGGTCTGGCCCCCTGAGCTGACCTGAGACCCTTTCAGATGGTCAGGGTCCCCTCGCTGATCTTGAAATCCCGGTGCTGGCACTGGCGCTTTTTGAGCCGTCAGGGGCCCCTTATTTGGCCTGGAACCTCTTAACTAGTATGGCCCCTCTCGGCTAATCTTGGGTCCCTGAGATGGGTTTGGGCCTTCTGAGAGGGAGTTTGGCAAGGGGTCCCTGGACTGATCTGGTACTCTGAGAGAGTATTATACAGGAGCTTACTGACTTTGTCTTGGGACGCAACCTGGTTTGGGGTCACCTTAGCTGGTAAGGGCCGCTGAGAGGAACTACATAAGAGGTTTTTTGCTCGGTTTTACGGCCCCTAGCTGGATGAGTGTCCCTTGAGCTTACAAGTGCCCCTGGGTTGGTATCGGGTCCGTTTAACGTATGGGCCTTTTTGGCTTGTTTGCGGCCCCTTGTGCTTATCTGGGGCTTCGTCAGTTCATCGAGGCACCCAGCTGGTCTGGCCCTCTTAGTTTTCATGGGCTTCCTGAGCTGAGTGTGTTGGCCTGGGCCTCCTGAATTGCCACTGGAACTTTTGAGAGAGAGTTTTGTAAAAGGCCTCTGGGCTGTCCTGGGTCCTTGGAAGGGTATTGCACAGGAACTTACTAGAGTGATATTGGGGCTCAAGCTGGTTTGGGCCTCAGAGCTAAAAAAGGCCCCCTGAGGTAGCATGTCAAAGGGAATCCTGAGCTAGCCTAGGGCCCTTGAGAAAAATTATGTAAGAGGTTCCTGAGTTGGTCCTAGGGCCCCTAGCTGGATTGGTGTCTATTGAAGTCGCATTGGGCCTGTTTAAAAAGTATGGATCCAATTAGTTTGTCTGGGCACATTATGCTGATCTGGAGCCCCCTGAGCTTTTTACAGCCCTTAGCTCGTTTGGCGCCCTGGGTTAGTGCTGGGTCCATTTAGCTGGCCTTGGGCCCACAGAAAAATATTTTGCAGAAGGTTTCTGGCTTGATGTTGGGATCCCTGAACAAGTGAAAGGCCCCTGGGAGACAAAATTGGGCGTCTGTACCCAAAGTCATGTATCGCAAAGAAATTGTGGTTGTAATTGGTGTTTGCAGGAGGCCCGCTCTTTGTTATTCGCTTTAATGATTTCAGTATTGAAGCTATTTCAGTATTCCACCATTGAATTCTCCACACATTCAAGGAACGAATTTTGGTGGCATATTTGGTATCTTATAAAATTTCCTTTGATGTATGGTGCAGTTTTTATTCTTGGAATTGTAGGAAAAAAACATAAAATGAGTGAGAGAGGGGGAGAAAGAGCGAAGAAAATGTTCCAATTCTGCGGAAACCGCAAACTGGATTTAGCTATCGCCATATTGTAATATGTCTCAGTATTTTTTGGTGATTTAATATGGCATCAAAATATTTATATTGTAACAATCGTTTTGGGAAATAATGATGCACCAAATGCTGGGGTCATAAGGCTTCTCAGAAGGGTAATACACTAGACTTGAGCATTGAAAAATATTTTATTTCACCCGTTGATGTTGTCTGCTGCTAACACGTTTTCATTGAGGACCAGATTAAAAAGCGCACGGTACGCTATAATTGCTATCCTTTGAAAGACCGAGTCAACGGCGAGGTTTGAATCCGTATCTCATTTTGAGTTTCCGGAAAAAATATGATTGAATGCTCGAAGTGTGTTGAAATGTATGTACATGTCGGTTTTACCTCCCGAGGAAGTCATGATCCGGCTCGTGTAAAAATTCTACCATCATATGGTTTCATACGGCATTTATACGCATTGCCTGAATTTATTGTATCTTCATTTTCTTACGAAAAACATCCACTCCTGCGACCCCTACCAGACCGGGACCCCCCTGTTTGAAAAGAGATCTCCACCCCTGATCTGCACCACCGTCTGGAACACTATACCTCTCGTCAAGCTCGATCTAATGATATATCGTGAGAGTTTATCAGGCCAAATCCTAAAATTTACCTGATATAACACCAGGCCAGGATCAGCGTGAGACATCATGCATATCATTTTCATCGTAGTTGGAATATAAGCACAGTGAGGTCAGAACAACTGCTTTACCGCTATTACCTACGAAGTTATCAAACGTAAGCAAATATCCCCACTCATCATTGCAAGCATCACGCAGTGATTATGTTTATTGGCCTCTCCTTTGGTAATTTACCCACGCTTTCCCAGGGAGAGGCTACGACCCTCACCTGACCCCACGTTACGGGTATAGAAACTAATACCACAAATTGAGCCAGGTGATCTTATCATGTAATGGAAATCTCAAATCAATGAAATTGCTGCTTTTCTCACTGGCCCTTTAAGCATGTTCTGTTTAGGATAAGTCGCTTGACCTGGTATGGTATCGTGACCTGAGTTAACCTGGGCCTTACAATTTGGTGCGAGTTGCGGGAAAACCAGGTAATTAGAATGCTACTCAAAGCATATATATTTGCCACAGTTTTTATCTGTCGATATCGTATGGGGAGGGTGTGGGACCCGCCCGCGCGCGACGGTGCGTGTTGAATGACGCCGCCACGTCCCTGATAGATAAGCCGACGGTGACTGGACGTCACAATGAAGTCACGTCCCATGCATAGATACGTAATTTATGGACAACACTCTGACAATGACCTGGGCTTTGTCACAAATTCAAGATATAATTAATGGCACTACTTGCATAGAAACTGAACATATAGATGTCCTGGGACGTTTTCAGGCGAAGGGCTCGCCCTCTTTTTCGGCATAATGCCACAATTTAGCTCATGCGTGAGCCCGGTAACAGAGCAGAGGCATGCTCTGCAGAATGGTCCCTAGGTGACATTCAGCGTTTGCTGCTGTTTGCAGGTCCGAGTTTGGTCGGCTTTTTTACCTTCTAGTGCCCATCACATTCATCTCTGCAATTCCTGTCTCTTTAGAACATGTCTCTGGATATAGCACACAAACGTGTCAAAACGTGGTTGGACGGATCCAGCTTATATCAAAATGGTAATAAAGTATGGTTGTGATAGGTATACCACGTCAGAAATGCTATTTTGTGATGATAATTTTCTGATAATGATCATAGTCATAATTTTATTACAAACAATTCCCAGCTCATTTTTGCAACGAGCAATCAACAAAGTCTAGTATATCAGAATGATGTTTTATTAAAATGACGTGAGCTAACAGGCAGCCGGCACTTTAACCAGTCCGCGCCGCCACAATGGCTGACATCACTCGGATAGCACTGATGGAGGTTCTACCACAGGGTTCCATGACTTATACAGCACTTGGACACGAAGGAGACGAGCGAAACACTTCCATTTGAGCTAATACCCATGTCACTTTGCGCAAAGAAATGTTGCACACGCGGTGAGGATATAGAAACAAAAAACAGGTTTATTTGCCTCATTTGATGGTGCATGTTAGCGAACTAGGATATTCTGTAGGATAACCTGGTTAGATATCTATCTTCCCGTGCCAATGATTGGCTCGATATAAAATCATCAGCGTTAAAATACAAAGAAAGAAAAAATCATTTGCCTTACTAACTAAAAATCAAAACAATTATTATGTGGTCAAGTTAACACAGAACTTAAGGTAGCTATGGCATGAGCAAAGTGCACAATTAATACTTACAATACACAGACGCGTTAAGTCCCACAAAAGAGAACACTAAAATAGTTTCTGAGGACTGTAATGATAGAATATAAACGCTAAAATATGACACAAAATTATTTATTCATGTGCTTTGGCTATTGTCTTCGTCTAAAACCCGATCTACTCCTATTTGATCACTGGCCGGCCACGAAGCCAGCCAACGTGTATGATGCCGGGGCTCAATTTTTGGGCCGGGCTGTCAGATTTAGGAAAATCCCGAACCCCACTCAGCACGGCGCTGAGCGTGCTTGCTTCATTATCGAAATTGCCAAGCGCGCATCAAGCAACAACCAACAAGACAAGTGAGATATAAAGACACACTCGATGTGGTGCTTTGAATAAAATGAGAGTTGAGTTAAAAAGAAAAGCTATCCGTGTCAAAGCCCAATATTGTAGCGTGCCCCCAAAAATGTCAGCCCCAGCAGCGTACATCTTCACCAGCCATGTGTCCAGCTAGTAATTAAACGTGTTTTAATAGTGCTATACTAATTACAAATGTTTTCCAGAAAGGAGCTATAAAACCAGTCAGTCGTTTACTGAAACATAGGTATTAATATGATGGAGCCGAAACCCAAGGTGAATAGTCGAGCGAACCTAGGGGCAGCAGACAGATTCAACTGCTACCAAAATGACTTTATTTGCACTTGGTGCTGACGCGTCGTGAAATGTTTCTTACAACTTTCCATCTTCGCAGTGTACGATCTCATTCGCGTCAAACGAGCACGTCCACCTGGACTTTTTCATTTCCTGTTAATACAATCTGTAAACCGGGCCCGGTAAATTTCACGCATTCAGTGTTCGATTCTTGTGGACGCGCCTGAGGGAAAAACGTCGTCCTGACGAAGTTCGTGGCTGCGACCCGTGAGCTAACTTTCCTTTCAAACACAAACCTACTCGCGCTTTTCCTAGCATAAACACGGCTTGCCTGAGCAGCACAGATCGCTTACGCACAAAATAAGCAACTGGAACAATAAACGTTGAACACAAAGCAGGACGGCCGATTCTCAAACGAGCATCAGTCACATACATCAGTGAATACGTCTGTGACGCACTCACACCATCTAATATTTGGTACCGAGTAAGTCATTCCGACGTCAGGTTGAGAGCTGAGAGTATTATACCATGCTAAGGATGCTAATTGTTATGCCCTAAATTGGCTTTACAGGACAGCACTTCATTAAAAGGCCAATATTTGCGGTCTTATTTTGCTTCTTCCACAAATACATCATAGCGATTTATGAAGAAACCCTGCTTTTTGTCGTTCCACTTCCGTTTCATAAACTGAACCAGGAATATAGTACAGCCAGCATATGATTGTCAAAGATGGAGGGAACTTGAGCTTTATATGATTGTCCTATGCTTAGTTCATAAGTTTTTGTGGTTCTTCGTTTGGGTTCTCGTACAGAAGAAATCAAAAGTATTACCAAATATTAAGAACAAAGGATCTTCAGGTAATGAATTCAGGTACCGAGCCCAATGTCCTTCGAGATTACTTTTGAAACAAACGAATATTAAATATGGGACACACGAGCCTTATTCAAATACTGCTGCAGGGTCTGAGTGATTTTGAATATTTTCATGGCTTCTGAATCATGCTAGATGGCGGGAAGCGTGTAGCTGTGGCCCAAAGGCCAAAGATATTTCCCATGTGCTTTCCAATGGTATCTTCTATTACGATGTGCCAGCACATCGAGAGCACTGTTTGTGGTTCAATGTCTGGTTCTGACCATTGATATCACTGAAAACACAATCTGCCGAGTTGTGAGATGAAATCAAAGCTTTGACGGATTCTGCAGCATTTGGTAGCGTAAAGTGAAAAGGCTCATCTTGTAAATTGTCTTACACGAATGATTTTGAGGAGATGCCTGACATTCATAAGATAAGTTTGTCCATATTTGTCTGCACTTGACAAGACATCGGTTTGGCCCAGCCAGTAATGAGTGCGCTCTCACACAGGGCTTCTATTTTCTGTGGATTCTGATAGTTGAGCGTGGTCGCTCGTCCGCTTTCACATCGTCTCTGTTTACAACTAATTGTGACTGTTCACTATAATCCCAACCTACTTGACAAAAATATGAGCCTAGCAATGCAACTATCGGAACCTCAGATCGACAAAGTTCACTCCACGTACACTTAACATTTCAAAACAGCACCGATGTGCCTGACCCTCACCACATACAGGCCACCACACAATTTGCTCACGTAACGCAATTGCGTCGAACAATGTGACGCTGTTCGCCTAGCACCCTCCCATGACATTGGCTGATATCGGTATCACTACACTGTTTTCTCCCTATATGAAAGCAAGTACTCAGCATGTCGTGATACGAAGCAGCCCTGATCATTATTCCCAAGTCAAGCGCGTGACACCATACTCCCGCGCCACTAAGACAGTCGACAGGCCGCCCGACCGAGAGTGAGCGTTTAATCGGGCATTGTTTTGCCACCCTCTTGAAAGATGTACGTGGTCCAGTAGATGAGGTTGAAGAGCGCAAACACCAGCGGAAACGTAATGCGCGCAATGACGTCTATTCGCTTTGAGCGTGTCGGGAACCTGTCGGGAAAACAAGTGTAAAAAACAAGCTTCCCAGCTGTTGGTATAGTCCTTGGGCGACAAGGTCATGAGTTCTGCGTTTATTTCCCGCTACACTTATGCGAACTACCTAGGCACTGCATTCAAGATGGCTTTACCAGCCTGCTCGTGGGAAACTTTCTAATTGGCACAAAAGGTCACGGGACGTGAGGAACGCAAGCTTGAAGATACCCTATATTCAAAAAAGTATCTTCCCTGACCATACGTGTTTAACCCTGGTAAAAACATGGCTATGGAATGCATTACCAGACTTGTGGGTGATTCTAGGGTGACTCGATGTGAATGAGAGTAAATAGTAGCCTTCTGGCTCAATTGGGTGAGTCAAAGCAAAGTGATTAATTTTATTTAACATTTACGTAAGTTTGTTAGCCTGTTTACAGCAGTTCAGTATAATCAAATTCAATAAAGAAACATGAAATATATATATATATATATATATATATATATATATATATATATATATATATATATATATATATATATATATATATATATATATATATATATATATATATATTTCGGGTGTGACTCGGGTCGAATTCACCTGATCTGAATGAAATTTTACCAAACAACCTTTGGCGTTGCATTATCAAGATTTAGGGAGAAAGTGGTTAAGTCTGGAAAACACGACGTTTTGACGACAAACTCTGGAGAAAACTGGGTGGTTTAGGATGACTAGGATTGTGGTTTAGGAAACTGGGTGGTTTAGGATGACGCTGTTATCCTGGATGACCCCAGGATAACAGCGTACTCCTGTTTGGCTCTTACTGTAGCCAAATATTTTAGCTTGCCCTCCAAAAAAGTTAGCCCAAGCAACGCACATGTTGTCCGGCTTCTGCCGAGTCTGGGTACCGGTTGACGTCATTGTGTGTAAACAGGACTGTTGATAACGCTAAATCAAAGGATCAGTCATGCATTTTTTCCTGGTAAATGGGACAGACGGAACGATGAAAAGTTCACTTTGTCATATGTTCACTCTTTCATATGTTCTGTCAACCAGTGCCGGAAAGATGTGCAAGGATTTTGTGGTATAAAAAGACAAAGAGGATCAATTTTTCTATTATAAAAACCGAATCCAACGAAAACAAGTTTTTCGCCGAAATAACTGAAGATGGAAACAAATTTTGAAGTATAAAAACCATTCAGCTGTGCTCTTTTCTTTTCTGTGCCGTTAAAACAGCAGTTTGGTTTTTTATATTCTCCATGAAAATGCAAACTTTAGCCAAGGCGGCTAGGAAACATTTAACTTTTAATGTTTTCGTACTGCATTTTCGATCCACTTCTGAGGTTGTTATTCTCCATTATGCTGAATATTTTGTGTATTTAGCTTTTTCATTTATATTTCGTGGACACAAAGAGCTGCAGAATCAGACTGGGCACGATACAGCAAACTAACTAGCTTGACGTAATGCACGCACGTCCGGCTCAGAAGCTCTCTGACTGTTAGGGAGGTGTGGCTCCTCGTGACCGTACCTCGCTTACCAGCAAAAGTCGCTGATCAGATATTGTGACTGAATGAACCCGAAATGCTCTTCAGTAGCGTAACCAGGGGAGGAAACTGGGTAAACCTTTCCCATGCTTAGATAAACGGCCACTAGAAGCTAACCCGTCTTTCGCCGTTCTACACCTCAGTCCCTGACGAATTTCCTATTATGCCACTGGAGTCGCTAGGCTATGCCACTGGAGTAACTGGTCGATTTCCGAGAGCAAGTGTGGGTGACTGATCTGGGCCTGCAATCTCTGCATTATCGATAGATCCTCTAGTGAATTATGGATTCTGAGCTCCCAGAAGACGCTGGAGGAGCTTAGTGCTGGGTGTCTGAAGCGACCCCCGGCTGCGGTGGCCGTCAGACTCACTTAGACAACCAGCCCCGGCAACAGCCGCCCTGGTTGGCCAGCTGCATGTGGATCTCGCAGGGTCTGCTCTTCTCGAAGCCTGCGGCGCCGCCGTTGCCGCCTCCGCGGTCTCCACGGTGCACCAGCGGCTTCTGGAAACCAACAACATGGTCAACACTGCCACCTGCCTCGCCTTGGTCACATTCACACGGCACAAGCGAGTTTTAGGCGGCCTATAGGCTTAGAGATAGGAAAATAACTCGCTAGCCCATTTTTACTTCGTGTTATGCTTTTGATCTTTGTCTTAAACAACAAACGAGCAAATAATAGTGATATAAGTGTTTTAAAAACTATTTTTATTAGAAAAAGACTCACAGCTTTGCTAGAAGTAAGGAAATATGTATTGATGTAGTGGAATACCTGCAAATTTTTAGATTGATCTCATCATGTCTAGGGAAGGGTGAGTATAGTACGGAGGGCGTGATGCTTCGGAAACTGATTTTTGTCAAAATCATGAGACGTAATATCGCCAGCATAAGCCTGAAAATTTGTGTTAGAATCACAGTCAGTTCCTATCAAAAAGAGGCGTCAACTGTGATTTCAAGCTGAGAGGAGATATATCTTTCTCAGTGTTTGTTTTTTGGGATCAAAATGTTTACTTCTGAAATGGAGCATTTCAAAATGCCTGTGACCTATATTTTATCCCAAAGCTCGACGTATAACATCCCTGTTCTCTGTTATTGTGCAAGAGAGGTTATTTACCTCATACAGTTCATTACGAGCATTTCAAGTATCCCATCCCCAAAATTAGAGCATGGGGATTTTGTTAGAAAAAGAGTAGAGTGTATTTGGCCGCCTTACAGCCGGGCTTGAAGTTGGCGTTTTGATAAATGCCCACTTATGTCCCGGCTTGAATTGCGCTGATATTGGCTTACGGCAGGGAGATAATTCAGACTATATTCTGCGCTTCCTATGAGCTGAAACATCAAGATCTATGATAAATAATTATATGATGTCCGGACCCAATCTTCGTCGCTAAAAACCCAACCACAACTTGCGGGCAGATGAATACCCAGTTGCTTATCCGTGTGATGATTTCTAAATCATCTATGAGAGCAATGGTAATGTATTTATTTTCAGTACTTTTTCAGAACCCACCCACCCTGTGCCCGAACTCATCCAGTTCGGGCATTTGACAAGATGTGGCAGGTGAATATCTGCTGTTCCAGCCCATTGGAGCCTTTGTCTTCCTTTTTGGCGGTGTATACCCAATATGCTGAGGAAACAGGAGGAAGTCATTATCTAATGTGCAGCCAGATGAAAAGCGCAGAAATATTCCAAATCAAATTTTTTCTTGCTCCCTGAAACATGAAGAAAAAAATTTGAAAGTCGCAAACAAAACTATGGCATCTACTAGTTTTCAAACACTCGCTTCAAAGTTGTTACGATATGCCCAACGAAGGTGTTTCACAAGAGCTTTTGATTGAATTGGTCCGGACCAAATTTATATATGAAGCCAATAAATTAATTAATTGGACTGTTGAATTAACATGAATATTTTTGCACGATTTTCATTAGTATTTCCACGAAAGAATTAGTCAAAAAAATTGAAATAGCACCCTGCACTTCAAATGCCGACAAAATTGTATATATTACGTTATCCGGGTCATCGAATTATGCAGTGTCAGTAAAGTGTGAGTAGGATGAGCGGTTTTTGAGCTATTGCCTAGGGTAATATCAAGGCTTGTTTGAAGACCTACACTTTGAAGAGCAAATAGCGCGATAATTCGCAATACAGACAATGCAAATGGTGAATATTTGGAATGACCGTGAACTAAAAAATAAGCATTTGCATAGATTAAATCAACGCATTTTTTGACATTTGAATAACAAAAGAGAAATTTCGAAACAATTCTATGCAATTTAGCAGCATTCTTGCCCTTATTTGCAGCATAATCAAAGTTTAATACATTTACTTTTTGGCACAGATAGTTGGAAAAGACGTTATTTCTCTAATCTGTTATAATAATCTTTATATTTAATCATGCACTTTATGTACGAAACACACGCGTGCGTTCCAGCAAAGGTTACACATTTCACTTCGCGATCCCTTAAGGTCACTTGGTGACCACAGGTCACGTGACCAAAATGAGCGTTGATTAAAATCACATCTAAATAGAATGGGTTTAATTTAGCCAAGAATTCCGTAAAATCATCTCTTAACCCTCGCCCCACCGGGGGGCCATCGATGCCCCCCCTAAGGCTTTTCCGGGATAGCAGAAAAACGACGAGGCGCAGCACCGCGGTTGAGGGCTCTACCTCTCACTGCATCATTTTCCCATCATCCCTGAAATTTTTACCCTGGGTCACCCAAGGTCAGGTCACCAGACGAGGTCAACCAAGGTCACCTCACTTCACTTTAGAGCTCTGTAAGAGCTACATTTCAAAGTCGATCGATTTGAAACTTCCTACACTTCATGACCCCTCCAGGGTCTACAAGGTGTATATCCGGGATTTTTCGATTTCGTGCCCTGAGGTCAGGTCACGAGGCGACCCTCTCCCATTGGAAAAGCATGGGGAAAAGCTATTTCATGATATAAAAGCCACAAAAATGATTGCAAATACTCAGACTGCTCAGAACAACGTTTTTGGACACCCTTTCACGGATCCCAGGGGTCATATTTGCCCTTTCACTTTTCCAAGGTCATCCAAGGTCACCAGAGGTCAAAAACAGTATTTTGGCAATAACTTTTGACCTAATGGAGCTAGAGCGGTGAAACAAACACCATCGTGTTTATCTTGTCACTGGCTTTCATTTGATATACGGCAAGGTCACTTTTTGACCTTTCGTGACCTCAGGTCATATTAGGTCACGAGGTGACCTCTGGCGGTCAAACCACTGGCGGGAGGTCTTTACGTTCCACATAGCGGAAAAAGTACTGGCAATTTGCTATCAAATGTACTTTACCAGGCCTCAATAGCTCTAATGACATAAGAGTTATGCCCAGTTTGCTTAATCATTGCATATTTGAGTGAAAATAGCCGATCTTGACCTAATTTGACCTCTGGAGGTCAAACCATTGACCTGAGCACTAAAACATGCGAAGTAATTTCTTACTGAATTCACGCGAGGTTTCTATTGCACTTTGCAGATTTGCGCTAACGCCCATATTTTCGGAGTTAGAGGGGGCCATCGATGGCCCCCGGTGGGGCGAAGGTGGCGCCGGACCCCCGGTGGGGCGCGGGTTAACTTATCGGGTAATATACCGTAGGGTTAAGTACGTAGCTTAACCCTCGCCCTTACAGGGAGGGGCTGTTGCAAACCTTCCCTGTTTATGACCTGGAACATCTTTGGCGAGGCACACCCTGTTTTGCACAGATTAACACGCGCATTGACGGGGGTCTGAGCCACCTTCGCATTGACGGGGGGCGGGTACCCGCCCCCTAAGATCTCGAGAACCACGGTAGGTAGCGAAAAACGGTAAACGGCGTTGGGCTGCCCATCCACTTCTCCATCGAAAACATTCGAACCATTTTTTTGTCAGATCACATTTAAGGTCACGAGAGGTCAAAACATGCCCGTCATAGGGATAACATGTAAAATTCAGTTTTTCGGGCATTACATCTGAACAAGTAAAGATAGAGCAAAACGACTTGAACTAATGAATCCTCTTAGCAAGCCGAATCGAATGATATATAATTTGACCTTGCTAGGTCAAATCAAGGATTTGACCTGACCTGAGGTCAGGTCAGGGTCAAATTATATAAAATGCATATCATTAGAACCGCAAAGCCCAGGCGAGTCTAATGCAGCTAAAACAAATGCTCTATCACAATCCGTTACTGAGTTATTCCGTAAAAACCATTTTTCCCATGTATTTCCAATGGAGAGGTCATGCCTCGTACCTGACCTTAGGTCATCGATATCAAAAATACCGGAACATATGTTAGAGAACTCGGTGGGGCCATTATGTGATATGAGGTTCAATCGGATAAGTTCACCCTGCTCCGACTTATGCTATCTTAAACTTTTTAGGTCGGGTCACTTGACCTGTACTGGTGACCTGACCTGAGATGACCTAACCTTAAAATTTTCACAGAAGTTGTAAAAATTATGAGGGAAAAGGTATACCAAGTACGGCGGCGCTACGCGCCGCCGTTTTTCTGCTGTCTCCGAAAAACCCGAGGGGGCGGGTACCCGCCCCCGTCAATGCGCGTGTTAAGGAGCACTTGTTGTCCATCATTTGCCAAAAAATATGTCTGGATCATGTCAGCTCACATATCTATGATATTATCCCCTGAAGCAGCCAAGGCAGATGTTCTGGCTCTGTGCTGAGTATCATCGGCCGTGGTTTGTACTTAACACGCACCCTGATGGGGTCCCTGGCATGACAGGTCCCGCTGGGGGCGTATTTGACCCCCTTCTCCTCCGTATCCCATTACCTGCGGTTTAGCTCCATAAGATGTACATAAGTCCTAACTCCATAAAAACATTGTAATAAGATATGATCACGAAGAACACCGATCCCGGGTTCAAGTCCCGGCGGAGCCTCTGGAGTAAGTCGATCTGATCCCCAAAATCCCTTCCAACAGGGTGAGAGTTGGCGACGCCGTATGACCCTGGCAGTTGGTGCGTCGTTAAACCCCAACAATTATTAATGATCACGAAGAACGAATATAACTATGGTTACGTGACGTTCAGTTATCGAGTGACCTTAAGGGATCAAGACACATAAATCTGAGGCGTTCTGAACATGACGAACACAAGGGAGTTGGTTTGAGCTTCTCTATCGCTCTTCGGTTGAGTTGAGCGTTGCAACTCTTCCTGGATGCTGTAAATGATAGGACAAAATAATAATTCTAATCTCTGGGGTTTATCGACGCACCAACTGCCAAGGTCATATGGTGTCTCGAAGTCCTTCCCTGTTGGAAGGGTTTTTCGGGAGCCAGAGTGCTCCTTGTTTAGGGAATCCGCCAGGCTTTGAATCCGGGTCGGCCGCGCCGCGGAAAGCAAGTGTACTGGCCATCATACTACCGCGGCCCAACAAGACAAGATAAAGAATTATGCAAATTAATGCAAGGATTAGAGGTAGAAGATCAGAACTCGTAAGTTCACAAAGTTCGCCACCAAATAATACCTTTAAGAGCATGCTGCATATCATTCGCGTTACTTAGTTCTGCTCATTACTATGACATTACTTTCTATTTTTAAGAAATTGGGTCAAATTTAAGACAATCTTGCTTCGTTCAAAAGTTATAGACACAAGAAAAATTCGAAAACCGCAACCTTTGATGACCTCTGGTAAGCTTTGTATTGACCTGACCTCTAAATGGATAGCAGCACGAATATGTTCTTGTTTTAAAAGCTTTCGAGTGATGTTTAGAAACTGGGTCTAGCTCTTCTAGAAGCCCATTTACACCCTGGTTTTGTCTATCTCATTTTAGACGGACAGAATCGCCTTACATGATTTTAGGAACGATACCATAACTCATTGACCTGACCTGATGTCAATTTGTGGCCATAAATTGTCAAATCGATTACCCTATAGGCCTGAAAATCGACCCGTGTATCATTTGAACCGGCTCGGAACCATTGGCGATAAACCGAAGGAGAGGATCCGATCGGACTCCTAAGGCGGTAAGGGGTTAAAATGACAACAGTTTTTGTTTCAAAAGTTGTACTGAGTAACTGCATGTTTAACACGCGCATTGACGGGGGTCTGAGCCACCTTCGCTTTGACGGGGGTGGGTACCCGCCCCCCTAAGATCTCGAGAACCACGGTAGGTAGCGAGAAACGGTAAACGGCGTTGGGTAGCCCATCCACTTTTCCATCGAAAATATTTAAACCATTTTTTTGTCAGGTCACATTTTAGGTCATGAGAGGTCAAAACATGCCGTCATAGGGATAACACGTAAATTAAGTTTTCGGCCATTACATCTGAACAAGTATAAATAAAGCAAAACGATTTGAACCATATGAATCCTCGCAGCAAGCCAAATCGAATGATATATATTTTGACCTTGCTAGGTCCAATCAAGGATTTGACCTGACCTGAGGTCAGGTCAGGGTCAAATTATAACAAATGCATATCATTAAAACCGTAAAGCCAAGGCAAGTTTAATGCAGCCAAAATAAACGCTCTATCACCATCTGTTACTGAGTTATTCAGTAAAAACCATTTTCCCATGTATTTCCAATGGAGAGGTCATGCCTCGTACCTGACCTTAGGTCATTGATATCAAAAATACCAGAACATATTTTAGAGAACTCGGTGGGCAAATTATGTGATATGAGTTTCAATTGGATAAATTTACCCTGCTCCGGCTTATGCTATCTTAACCCTCGCCCCACCGGGGGGCCATCGATGGCCCCCTAAGGTTTTTCCGGGATCGCAGAAAAACGACGAGGCGCAGCACCGCGGTTGAGGGCTCTACCTCTCACTGCATCATTTTCCCATCATCCCTGAAATTTTTTACCCCGGGTCACCCAAGGTCAGGTCACCAGACGAGGTCAACCAAGGTCACCTCACTTCACATTTAGAGCTCTGTAAGAGCTACATTTCAAAGTCGATCGATTTGAAACTTCCTACACTTCATGACCCCTCCAGGGTCTACAAGGTGTATATCCGGGATTTTTCGATTTCGTGCCCTGAGGTCAGGTCACGAGACGACCTCTCCCATTGGAAAAGCATGGGGAAAAGCTATTTCATGATATAAAAGCCACAAAAATGATTGCAAATACTCAGACTGCTCAGAACAACGTTTTTGGACACCCTTTCACGGATCCCAGGGGTCATATTTGCCCTTTGACTTTTCCAAGGTCATCCAAGGTCACCAGAGGTCAAAAACAGTATTTTGACAATAACTTTTGATCTAATTGAGCTAGAGCGGTGAAACAAACACCATCGTGTTTGTCTTGTCACTGGCTTTCATTTGATATACGGCAGGTCACTTTTTGACCTTTCGTGACCTCAGGTCATATTAGGTCACGAGGTGACCTCTGGCGGCCAAACCACTGGCAGGAGGTCTTTACGTTCCACATAGCGGAAAAAGTACTGGCAATTTGCTATCAAATGTACTTTACCAGGCCTCAATAGCTCTAATGACATAAGAGTTATGCCCAGTTTGCTTAATCATTGCATATTTGAGTGAAAATAGCCGATCTTGACCTAATTTGACCTCTGGAGGTCAAACCATTGACCTGAGCACTAAAACATGCGAAGTAATTTCTTACTGAATTCACGCAAGCTTTCTATTGCACTTTGCAGATTTGCGCTAACGCCCATATTTTCGGAGTTAGAGGGGGGCCATCGATGGCCCCCCGGTGGGGCGAAGGTGGCGCCGGACCCCCGGTGGGGCGCGGGTTAAACGTTTTTTGAGGTCAGGTCACTTGACCTGTACTGGTGACCTGACCTGAGATGACCTAACCTTAAAATTTTCACAGAAGTTAATAAGTACAAGATTGTATGCCTCGGATAAGCCCATAGACCAAATATAATCCAAATGTGAGATGTAGGACATGACATGACCAGGTCGATCTACCGTGGAATTGCTCTCGTGACTACTCTTTCCACGGCACTACACATTGTAAATTTCACGTGACAATTTCACTTCAAAACAGTCAGATTGTGCATCCATGCGCCGAACCCAATGAAGTTCTGCAACTATAAAGAGTTACATTGCGGAAAACAAGATGGAGGAGCGCTGCGGGAGGTCTCTGGCCGTGGCGGTGCCGCGGTCTCCGTGTACTGCAATAGCAGACCTGTTCACAGCTGGCCGCCGCAGAAGTCATTTAGGGCGCACAGTGGGGTGGCCGACATAGTGGGCCGGCAAATACCACCGATCAATAAACTGGATTCGCTTGAAAAGTGGTCCTGTGCCGAATCAAAAGTCACTGTTACAAATTTTGATTTTATATAGATGTTGGGGAAAAAGTTTAGGACGCCAATGTCATATTCCTCTGAATGATTTACCCGACTACAAACCCAAAATTTTCTTCAGAAATCTCAGCTCTGGAATCGTATTTTAGATCTCTTTGCCGTTATAAAATCCATATCTTACGTGTGTAAGTATATCTAACTTGGATTTCATTCCCAAATATTTTGCTTGAGCATGAAGCTGTAATCACACACAGTGAATGTGGAAAAATATCCCATCATTCCTTTTTTCTCGAGCATCTCACAACCAGGACTGGTAACAGCTGGGGGAATTTATAAATACTGGTATAAAAAGAAAACACACAGAAGATTGAAAATGTTTAAGAAATCAGTCCATATACATGGACCTGTAACCCTCTAAAGTAGCTCAGGACCACTAGGTTGTCAGAGGGTCAGCCAGCAAATCTTTCAACTTTTACTGAAACGGTGAATCAGCCCCATTCGCCTTTTTGAAAGCTTTCAAACTTGTACTGGGATAATTAAAAACATTTTTTTCACCACCACCTCACCAGCATAACTTGGCTGAGCAAGTGCAGTTTATCGGCCGATACGGGATTTCTGATGGGAGAGGGTAATTTGGTTAGTGGGCGACATCTGGCTGTGGAGGGACTTCATTTGGGCATGGAGAGGGTGCCAAATCTTAACACGCGCCCCGCTGGGAGGTGAAATTCGCCCCCCCTCCTGGTTTTCCCCAGATAGCGCAAAAACGAAGCGACACAGAGCAATGAAACTTGCAGTACCTTATTCCTGATCAACTTTACGCATCTGACCAATTTTTTTGGCCAGGCTATATCAGGTCAAGAAGCTATCCAAGGTCAAGCGAGCCGGCCTCAAAACCTAACATCATGAGTTTGAAGTGGCGCCTAAGGAATATCTGCCAACCGATCAGTTTGAAGCATTAAAAATATGATGAGGTCATTAGGATCTACAAATCTGCTATCTCGGAATTTTTTTATTGTTGACCTAAGGTGGGGTCAATTTTTTGGTCACCCCACTATGTTTATGGTTAAAAATTGAAATGGGTTGTTTTCAGTAAATACTGGACAGATAAAGCTGAAAAGCCTCAAACCGTGTATTCATACCACGATCTTGACGATAACGTTGAGTTTTTGACCATCTGACATCATTGAGTTTTTTAATATTGACCTGACATAAAAATACTTCGTATAATCTCCCTTCGTCTCGTCAAGAGCTTTCGAACGCCGTCTGTAATTTCTATTTGGCTTTCCTAGGAAATCAGATACGGAGTGGGGCAAAATTCACCCCCCAAGCGGGGCGCGTCATGCCAGGGACCTAAGCGGGGCGCGTGTTAAGGCGTGACCTATCAAAAGTGTGCAAAAGTACATTGTGGGACGCCAATATTTGCACTATGGGGGAGATTAGCAACGTTTCAGGGAGTGCCGGGGCGGTTCTGGGGGGTGGTGAGTTGTAATAAGGGGGCGCTAAGTAGGTAGATCGATGAGGCACGTTTCTTCTGTCCCCTGAATCCGCCTATGGTATGATCACTGACATCAGCGGACCAGGTCAGGTCGCTTACTGAGTTGGATTATCGGTTTTTTTCCACCACGCGTGGTATTTTTCACAGTGACTTTGCCAGCCGCGCTGGGGGCAGATCGCTATATCCAGCTGAGTCCCCGTCGGGAGCGGGTGTTCGGCTTGGTGGGAGTAGCTTCAATGATGGTGCCATGGTTTTCCGTGATTATTAGATATACCACACAACCATACTCGATCAGGATCACCTGCTTGAGGGCGTTAAAACCTACACCGTTTAGTCATCTTGTGACCTCAGCGGTATGTGATGGATCCGGTTGGTCCTGATACCGACCATCATGCTGCACGTATCAGCTACGGTACCAAAATGTGATCATCAAACGGCGTGGGACTTTAAATACAAGCCATGATGTCTGATATTCCACAAAAACGCTAGCGTGATTATTATTAATACATTTTTCTCGCTCTTTCAAAAACTCATAATCCCACTTAAGATTTCTGCTATCCATGAAAGATGCGTAGGCCAAATTTTGTTCAATTTTGCTATTTTGGTATAATTTGATGCAGAAAGACAAGTGGCATCTACGTATTCAACGATTTAATAAAATTTGCTCAAAGGTTTAGGTTAACCCGCGCCCCATCGGGGGTCCGGCACCATCTTCGCCCCATGGGGGGCCATCGATGGCCCCCTCTAACTCCGAAAATATGGGGGTTAGCGCAAATCTACGAAGTACATTAGAAAGCTCGTATGAATTCAAAAAGAAATCACATCAAAATTTTAAGTGTTCATGTCAATATTTTTACCTCCAGAGGTCAAGTTTGGTCACGATAGGCTATTTCACTAACATTTGCAATGCTTAAGCAGACTGGGCATGGCTCTAATGCCCTTAGAGTTATTGCAATCTGGTAAAACACATTTCATAGGAAACACATTTCATAGGAAAATGCCAAACCTTTTCCGCTATAGGAAGCTTATGACCTCCCGCCCTTGGTTTAACACGCGCATTGACGGGAACTGGCCACCTTCGTTGACGGGGGCGGGTCCCCCCTAAGATCTCGAGAACCACGGTAGGTGCGAAAACGGTAAACGGCCTTGGGCCCCTTCCACTTCTCCATCTAAAACATTTGAACCATTTTTTGTCAGGTCATATTTAAGGTCATGAGAGGTCAAAACATGCCGTCATAAGGATAACATGTAAATTCAGTTTTTTCGGCCATTACATCTAAACAAGTAAAGATTGAGCAAAACGACTTGAACCGTATGAATCCTCTCAGCAAGCCAAATCCAATGATATATAATTTGACCTTGCTAGGTCAAATCAAGGATTTGACCTGACCTGAGGTCAGGTCAGGGTCAAATTATATAAAATGCATATCATTAGAACCGCAAAGCCCAGGCGAGTCTAATGCAGCTAAAATAAATGCTCTATTACCATCCGTTACTGAGTTATTCTGTAAAAACCATTTTTCCCATGTATAATGGAGAGGTCATGTCTCGTACCTGACCTTAGGTCATCGATATAAGAAATACCGAAACATGTTTTAGAGAACTCGGTGGAGCCATTATGTGATATGAGTTTGAATCGGATAAGTTCACCCTGCTCCGACTTATGCTATCTTAAACTTTTTTGAGGTCGGGTTACTTGACCTGTACTGGTGACCTGACCTGAGATGACCTAACCTTATAATTTTCAGAGAAGTTGTAAAAATGATGAGGGAAAAGGTATGCCAAGTACGGGGACGCTACGCGCCGCAATTTTTCTTCTATCTCCGAAAAACCCGAGGGGGCGGCTACCCCCCCTCCGTCAATGCGCGTGTTAAGCTCCAGAGGTCACCTCGTGACCTAATATGACCTGAGGTCACGAATGGTCAGAAAGTGACTATGCCGTATTTCAAATGAAAGTCAGCGACCAGACATACACGATGACTTTTATTTCAGCGCTCTAGCTTGATTAGGTGGAAGGTTATCGTTAAAATACTTTATTTGACCCCTGGTGACCTAAGATGACCTCAGATAGGTCAAAGGGAAAATATCGCCCCTGTGATCTGTGAAAGGGTGTCCGAAAACGATGTTCTGAGCAATACGAGCATTTACAATCATTTTTGTGACTTTTAGATCATAAGACAGCTTTTCCCTATGCAATTCTTACGGAAGAGGTCACTTCGTGACCTGAACTCAGGTCACGAAATCGAAAAATGCCGGATATGCTTTTTGTAAGCCCTGGAGGGTTCATGAAACGTAGGAAGTTTGAAATTGATCGGACGAGAAATTTAGCTTTTGTAGAGCTCAAAATTTAAACTGAGGTGACCTGGGTTGACCTCCACCCCTGGTGACCTGACCTTGAGTGACCCGGGGTAAAAAAATTAAGGATGGTGAAAAATGATTGGGTAAGATACAAAGCCCTCAACCGCGGTGTTGCGCCTCGTCGTTGTTCTTCTATCCCGAAAATCTTTAGGGGGCATCGATGGCCCCCTCAGGTTAAATCAACTTTTCTTACCATCATTTCCAGGGTTCCACTGACTTAAAGCTGCAAAACAGAAGATGTTACTCTCTTGTCAAATATTCTTTAATCCATCACTCAATATTTAACGCGCCCCGCTGGGGGGGCGTATTTCATCCCCCTCCCATTCGTATCTCATTTTCCAGGAAAGCTAAATAAAAATTACGTACGGCGTTCAGAAGTTGGTGACAAGACAAATATAAATTATAGGTAGTATTTTTTTGCAAAGCCAATATTGAGGTCAGCATAGGTCAAAAGCAGATTCCATAGTCTTACAACAGGGCAGTGTACGTTTCTCTCCCTAGATCTGTACTTAGGGGAGCTAGAACTGTGATAGGATTCCTCTCATTGCAGTGAATCGATGAATGTATAATATGACTTTACTAGGTCAAATGGAGAAAATGACATGACCTCGAGCTAGGTCAGGGTCACAGAGTGCAATGCTATGGTCATGTTGCATATCAATGGACTCTCCATGACAATATGTATAAGCATAATGCAAGCAAAATGGGAGCTTTACCTCAATTCAGTAAGAAGTTACTGGCAAAACAATCACTCTATGCTCCTATGACCTGACATGACCTTTGAGAGGTCAGATGTTAAAAAACTCAACTTCACGGTCAAGATCGTGGTACGAATAGACGGTTTGAGGATTTTAATACTTATCTATCCAGTATTTACTGAAAATGAGTCCATTATATTTTTCAACATAAACTTTTAATGTGGTGATAAAAATTAACCCCACCTTATGCCAACCATATCGAAATTCCGAGATAGCAGATTTGTAGACCCTTATGACTTTCTCATATTTTGAAAGGTTGAAACTGATCGGTTCTCTGATGTTCCCTAGGCGCCGCTTCAAACTCGTGATTTCAGGTTTTGAGATTGGGTCACTTGACCTTGAATAACTCCTTGACCTAAAATGACCTTATCTTAAAAATTTGGCCAGATGTGTAAAATTGATCAGGGAAAAGTTACTGCAAGTTTCGTTGTTCTGCATCACTTTCTTTCTGAGTTATCTAGGGGAAAGCCAGGAGGGGGTGGGTGATTTTCGCCCTCCCCCAGCGGGGCGCGTGTTAGCCCCCAATGCTTTCAGGTAACTAAGGCCAGAGTCCTTTTAATCCGAGATAACTGCAGATCTGTTCCAGGTTCGGTGTTGCTATTGAATTTTTTACTGAGGGCTGTTATGCCCTCTTATCTGGGTATATTTTGCCAAACCAGAAGCAGAACCAGTCTGAAAAAGAATGTTCTTTCATAACTTGAAGAGGGTGATTAGAGCACAATTTTCTTCCTTTGGTTGCTAACGTAATATTAGTGGAAGATCACACGGGTGGTATTGCTGCGACATTTGGAAAAGATGTGCCTCCCACCCGTGATAAAGTGACGCTGAGGTATCCCGATACCAATATAGACATATCAGTAGTCGTAGCCAGCACGTTCCGTGGCATGGTTTCGTGACTAACCGAGGACCGATTTCCTTTTCATACCAAACTGGTCCTGGGGCCACATATATTGCCAGCGATATCGAGGCCACATAAGTCATATAATCAGACAGGTTGGCCGTATTACTTGCTAACGTAGTAGACGGCATAAGCCATAGTCCCCGGAGACACCGCGCATGCAGGGACGGTCCATTTTGGTCCAATCAGGACCCGGCTGACAAGCGAATTACAGCTGTGACAAGTGGGCGTCGCCGGCGGCGGAGGGCGGCCGGCGACGCCGCACAGCCCGCGGCGTCGTCCACCATGAAATCACTTCTCCGCCAATCCGACACGCTGTGTTCTCAAGAAATCTAGCCAATTTATTTCAACTTCGTCAGGAACTGTATTTCTCTTGGGAAGAGCGGACTGACTGGGTGGAGCGCTGCCCCGAGTCTTTGTCGAATCCCGGCTGAAATTCAGGAGGAGCAGGAGTCGGGAGGTCATAGCTGGGTTCTGCTGCGCTTATGGCATAGCAACCCCACAACCACAGCAGCCAGACCTGAAATCATGTGCATGTCTTAACACGCGCATTGACGGGGGTCTGAGCCACCTTCGGATTGACGAGGGGGCGGTTACCCGCCCCCTAAGATCTCGAGAACCACGGTAGGTAGCAAAAACGGTAAACGGCGTTGGGTAGCCCATCCGCTTCTCCATCGAAAATATTTGAACCATTTTTGTCAGGTCACATTTAAGGTCACGAGAGGTCAAAATATGGCGTCATAGAGATAAAATGTAAATTAAGGTTTTCGGCCATTACATCTGAACAAGTAAAGATAGAGCAAAACGACATGAACCCTATGAATCCTCGCAGGAAGCCGAATCGAATGATATATGATTGGACCTTGCTAGGTCAAATCAAAGACTTGACCTGACCTGAGGTCAGGTCAGGGTCAAATTATATAAAATACATATCATTAGAACCGCAAAGCCAAGGCGAGTCTTATGAAGCTAGAATAAACGCTCTATCACCATCTGTTACTGAGTTATTCAGTAAAAACCATATTTCCATGTATTACCAATGGAGAGGTCATGCTTCGTACCTGACCTTAGGTCATCAATATAAAAATACCGGAACATATTTTAGAGAACTCGGTGAGCCCATTATGTGATATAAGTTTCAATTGGATAAGTTCACCCTGCTCTGACTTATGCTATCTTAAACTTCTTTTGAGGTTGGGTCACTTGACCTGTACTGGTGACCTGACCTGAGATGACCTATCCTTAAAATTTTCCGAAGTTGCAAAATGATGAGGGAAAAGGTATACAGTACGGCGGGCTGCGCGCCGCGTTTTTCTGTCTCCGAAAAACCCGAGGGGGGGGTACCGCCCCTGTATGCGCGTGTTAAATAGCCGGTCGGGGGGAGGGGGGTAGTCGGGGGAGCTATGCGAGCCAGAAGGGCACCAATTTTGGATGAAGAAATCTTTAAAAGGGGGCACTTATATAATTGCTGAGGCGCCGTCACTCGCATACTGTGGAACGAGGGAAAGGGCTGTTTTTGGGGGGGCAGGGGGTACAGAGGACGTCTCAGGGGGGCGCCGAGCCCATTTTAGAAGTTGACGAGGAGCGATTGGTGATGGGGTGTACGAACATTCCATGCCCACTGTTTTTTTCTATGCATGAGTACAATGGCGGATACAAGAGGCGGGGGGGGGGGGGCTAGAGTGGCTCAAGTCGCCCGAAGTGTCCGAGTGCCTATAGCCAATGCATGGCCGGAGGCTGTTCCAAGGCAATGACGGGGGAAGTTAGAGCCCCCTTGTCACCCCTTACCGAAATGCAGTCCTGAGTCCACCACTGCTGAGGTACCTTTGATACAAGGTACGTTCACAAAAAACCAAGGCAAAAAACTACGTAATATTTAGGTTTTCAAAATACATGGAAGTTATAAAATTATGATTTATTTCTATTAAATAATAGCAATGTCTCAACATACCTGAACAAGTTTTGTTTTCATGAATGCATCCTTGATTGATATTCGCATGATATTTAAATATTTTACGCCTTTTATTCACCAAAATATTAACACGCGCATTGACGGGGCGCGGGTACCCGCCCCTTCGGGTTTTTCGGAGATAGCAAAAAAAAAACGGCGGCGCTTAGCCCACCGTAATTGGTATACCTTTTCCTTCATCTTTTTAACTTCTGTGAACATTTTAAGGTTAGGTCACCTCGGTCAGGTCACCAGCACAGGTCAAGTGACCCGACCTAAAAAAGTTTAAGATAGCATAAGTCGGGCAGGGTGAACTTATCCGAATGAACTCATATCACATAATGACCCCACCGAGTTCTCTAAAATATGTTCCGAATTTTATATCGATGATCTAGGTCGGTACGAGGCATGACCTCGCCATTGGAAATACATGGGAAAATTGTTTTATGGAATAACTCAGTGACGGATGGTGATATAGCATTTATTTTAGCTGCGTTAGACTTGCCTGGGCTTTCCGGTTCTAATGATATGCATTTTTATGATTTGACCCTGACCTGACCTCAGGTCGGTCAATCCTTGATTTGACCTAGCAAGGTCAAATTATATATCATTTGATTCGGCTTGCTGGAGGATTCATATTGTTCCAGTCGTTTTTTATCTTTACTTGTTCAGATGTAATGGCCAAACTTAATTTACATGTTGTCCCTATTACGGCATATTTTGACCTCTCGTGACCTTAAATGTGACCTGGAAAAAATGGTTCCAATGTTTTCGATGGAGAAATGGATGGGCATCCCAACACCATTTACCGTTTTTGACCTATCGTGGTTCTCGAGATCTTAAGGGGGCCCCCGTAAGCGAAGGTGGCTCACCCCGTCATGCTGTTAACACAGCCGCTAACATTTCACACCGTAACTGAAACACGTGCACCAATAATCACGATATCACTTTAAGTAAATTCCTGTCAGACTTCTGGCTTCCCTTATTCCTATCTGGGGGAGGCAGGGTCGATTCGCTTTCTCCCCCAAGATATAAAATCAACCCGTCTGGTTTTGAAGAATACAAACTGGGATCGATTCACCTCACACTGAACTCCATCTTAGAAATCATTGTTCTGAAAATTGGTAGCAGGGGCGTGCAAAATATACAATTTTAACCGTTATGTTTTAGATCTTCCATAATTCTTGGTCCTGCTCTTTGGATTGCAAAATACTAGTGCGTTTTAACACGCGCATTGACGGGGGACTGAGCCACCCTCGCTTTGACGGGTGGGGGCGGGTACCCGCCCCTCCCCCTAAGATCTCGAGAACCACGGTAGGTAGCGAAAAACGGTAAACGGTGTTGGGTAGCCCATCCACTTCTCCATCGAAAACATTTCAACCATTTTTTTCAGGTCACATTTAAGGTCACGAGAGGTCAAAACATGCCGTCAAAGGGATAACATGTAAATTAACGTTTTCGGCCATTACATCTGAACAAGTAAAGATAGAGCAAAACGACTTGAACCATATGAATCCTCGCAGCAAGCCGAATCGAATTATATATATTTTTTTTTTGACTTTGCTAGGTCAAATTAAGGATTTGACCTGACCTGAGGTCAGGTCAAGGTGAAATTATATAACATGCATATCATTAGAACTGCAAAGACAAGGCAAGTCTAATGCAGCTAGAATAAACGCTCTATCATCATCCGTTACTGAGTTATTCAGTAAAAAAACATTTTTCCCATGTATTCCCAAGGGAGAGGTCATACCTCGTACCTGACCTTAGGTCATCGATATCATAAATACAGGAACATATTTTAGAGAACTTGTTGGGCCCATTATGTGATATGAGTTTCAATCGGATAAGTTCAACCTGTTCCGACTTATGCTATCTTAAACTTTTTTGACATCAGGTCACTTGACCTGTACTGGTGACCTGACCTGAAATGACCTAACCTTAAAATTTTCACAGAAGTTGTAAAAATGATGAGGAAAAAGGTATGCCTAGCACAGCGGCGCTACGTTCCGCCGTTTTTCTGCTATCTCCGAAAAACCCGAGGGCCGGGTACCCGCACTCCGTCAATGCGCGTGATAATAAAGAATTGAAGGAAAATTATCATATATTTCAGTAATGTGAAAATTCAAAATTTAATTTCAGATCCAGGCCCAGAACTACAATTTTTCCGTTTTCTTTTTGGTTGCATAGATAAGCAAACAATACTACGTTATATCTTTCACATATATATATATATATATATAAATAGTACAATGTCAAAAATATCAGAGGCGGATGAAAGAAAGCGAAATATTAGGGCAGAATGCATATTGCCAATGTCTAAAAAGCGAGTGCATATGCTCCTCGGCTATTGATATTTTTCATATTTCCGAATTTTCATCCACCTATGCCAAACTGAAGGGAGATTTTAAATGGTTTTGTCACCAATATAGATATCATTTTAAGACTTCAGTGAATCTGGATATTTAGTTTCGAAGAAGTATAAAAGTTTCAAATGTCTATCGAAAAACGTTTTTGAAACATCCCAGATAAATATAAGGGGTGAACAGAAACCCCCTCCCTCTAACAGGAATGGGGTAAATAGTCTGCGTGAAGTGGCAAATTTAGGACTTCATGGGTGGGCTAGGGGCTTGAGCCTCCTCTGCCATTTCCTCGGATCAGCATCTGGCTATGCATTTACTATAGGCACTCTGATATTTCGGGGGGGCTTGAGGCCCTACCCCCCTACATTCGCCACTGCATCAGTCATATGTAATTAACTGATTTGTCCTCTAAAAATACTCAAGACATCTTCAACTGTGCGAGGAACTGTGCGAGGTGAACTTCGGCTTCTAGTTTTCTGGGTCTTCTTCTAGGAAACATAAATATGACATCAATCATAACTCAAAAAGCTTAAAATTACTTTTTTCAGACAAAAAGAACCAAACCTCAAGTTATATTTAGTTCCCAATAGATGCATCGTGCAACTTGTGTGCCCACAAAACACCTTAAAACTTGGAACAATTTTCAGTATTGAACATTGGTAAAGGTTGGTAAAGATCAGTCGCATCTGGTTTCCATGCAGCAGCTCGTAATGGCCGTCCATACATTACGTAACGCGTATTTTGTGAATTTTTCACCTTTGAGAATTTTTCCCCATGTTACGTTGTTTTCCGCGCAGATGTAAAGTTTGACAACGGTGTGGAGGGAGCTAATTTCTCCACCTCCCTTCTACCCCCCCCTTTCCACCTCCCTTCTCCCGACTTAATTTATGAAATGCCCTGACCATGGGCTGAGCCAGTACACCACCAGTCAACAGCCAAATACTACCTAGACTGTGCCGCAGCGCACATCACGGGGTGATATATTGTACCGCAATACACCCAGCATCCGAGACTACGCCGCCATGGACCGAACCACTTAGCCTTCATGGCACAAGTGCAACTCTCGGTAATTCTCGACAACACTAGAACGGTACAGTGCAGAACAACACTAGACAACACTAGAACCTCTAACACAAACGGCGAAATCAACTGCATCAACTCGCGACCCTGCCAGCCGCGATGACTGAAACTGGTGCTGGACGGCTGCGATGTTGATTGGCGGCTCAGTGAGGTTCCCGCATTAGGAGACCCCGCTGACTATGGACCGTGCCACTAGGGCCTCACAAAGTCAGGCCCTTCAAGGACTGAAACCCATCCGGTCGGAAGTGCCAATAGCACAGAGGCTCTTGTTGACGCTATTTCCCGGCTGGGAACCCTACCAGCAGTGGTGATAGTAAGATGGGAGGCTAAAGCTCAGATCCGTCAATCAGAGCTCTCTTAGCTTCTTATTGGGGGTCTTGTCTGGCTGGCAGTGTTTGGCCTTTGGCTCTTTTGGGTCTCTCAGCTTCTTGGTAGGGGTTCAGGCTCTGGAGCCGGTCAACTGGGCTCTTCTAAACCTTCCAATGGTGCCTCGATTAGAAGGGCACGCCAGGTAGAAGTACGTATTCCCTCTGGGCTCCACCAGCTTACTGGCTCGGGATTCTGCTTGCCAGGAGCATGGAAGCAAGTTCATCTACTGGGCTATTTGTGGGCCAGAGGAAACTGGGTTCGTACATTGAATGGGAGCCCTTGGCCCTCTGACAGGTACCAGCTTCCTGGCTGATAGCCTTCCCTGTGGAAGGGCCCGGCTCTCAGGCGTGTCGACTTGAACTCCCTAAGCCTCCCATGTAGGGTACATGGAACCTTCCTTCCCAGCAAAGCTATTGCTAGCACTAGACTACCATATTGAAGTTGGGTATTCGTTTTGAAAGGTTTGAGCAGGAGCTCAGGACTAGCACATCGGTATAGAGGGAAGCGACCTTAGCATGCTGGTCACTTGTGACAACCCCATTTACTTGGCGGCAGCTGGCTCACAATGACCAGAACAACATCTTGAGATGTGGAGGTAGCTAGCAGAATCAAATTAAGCAAAGTCCCGATAAAGTGGGCTGCTGCTACCAACTACCACACACCAACCTCCCCATTGGATCCCCGGCTAGAGCCCATTGGAGTGGGAGACTATCGAAAGGGCTCAAGGCTTTAGTAATTGGCGGCTCAAGACTATAGTATGACTGGCGGCTAGGATCCACTGAGCTGTGAGCGATGCCATCTAAATTAGAGGTTGGGCAAGAAGCATATATGTCTATCAATTTTCTGCCCCACTATTTCATATATTTATCTGTTCTGCTCTTTTATCATATTTTCAGTTTTCACTCAAACCAGAAAAAAGTTCAAAATATTGTCAGGATCTGGTCGTACAGGGAGATGTGTTCTACCACCAGTGAGACAGAGTGAACCAGCGTCTCACTGACAGCTCCCCTTGCTTGTCCCGCTGAAAAAACTTTTTTTGCCACTGTTTGTTGACTACCCTTTTTAAAAATGCGCCGTCTGCGCTACCCACAGAAAACACTGATTCCTGGAATTATTACACAGTTCATAATTCTACTCTCTGCATTGAGTTTCTCCACTATTGGACACGTATTAAGAACGTCGCGCCAGTCCTGAGCTCTGTTTTAGGAGGATTTTCTTAAATCTGAATCTGGTTATGAATTAGGTATAACAGACATAGAATGCATCCAATGGTGTTAAATTCTGGTGATTACAAGATCATGCGAAGGTATTACAGAAGAATTGTCTCCGAGCCTATTTTGCGGTGACCCTAGAAATCTGAATGGGCAAATTTCCGAATTTGGTAATGCCATCGGCGATTTCTCGTAGGCTCCTCTTACCACCTGGTTATAGGCCACACGCGGGGACCAGCAGCTGGAGAGATGGCGCCGTCAACAATCAATACCCAGTCTCCGTGTTGTTCTGAAGGAGCCCGGCAACCGAGCTGCGTTGCCGGGATGGAACAGCGATTCGGACGCGAGCGCGCCTGAGCATCATCAGAGGTGCAATACCGACACTGGCTCCATCCAACACGACAGAGCACCACTCGAGCTGAGCCTGCCTATTTGTCGATACGGTGTGATCTGACTGGAGGATGTCTCACTCAGTTACCGTGGTAGTGCTCACATTCTTATTCAGAGTAGCATCAGCCATCACAGGCGTATTTATTACTCTCTATCAGAAGCGACATTTATTACGGTAGGATGACAGAGGCGTGGGTCTGACAAAAGATTGCATCTGGCGGGTTCTCATAGTCCCCATGCGCGTCAGGAGAAATGAATGGCAATGTCTGCCTCAGGCATTGGAACAAGCAATGCCAGACAAGAAGTGGTACTATTCATTTTTAATTGCTTAGAGGGGAGGGGAGGGTAGGGTTTTTGGTGAGTTTGCATGTTAGTAGAGACCTTGAGAGTTAGTTGACTTAGCGTTTACTTGGTGGAGATAGGAAGGGGCAAGAGTGGTGCCGGAGGTCGGCCTGTGTCAACACCTACATATGCCTTTAGTTATACATCTTAAGCCGCTAGATTTGTATTCTGAATATCTACATATAGTTAGAAGACTTTACATGGTAAGGTACAAATAGTGACATAGAAAAGCTGGAGATAGTTGCTGTTTTCACTTAATCTGTTCATAATTTCATAATTTTAATAGTTATCTACGTACAGTTTTTTAGTACAATTTTAAAGAATTGCTTGCTACGTGGGATATCCGCCAAATTTCTGATTTTACGAGCTATAATTTTATTCCATGTCCTTGGGGCTGAAACGAAAAAGAGAACTTCCGGTACATCGTTTGTGCGAACGGGACTTCAAAATGCTGGGCGTGTCTGGCGCTGCGTCTTATTTGATCAGTTTGGGTCCAAGTTAGTCGCTCTGACAGGGCAGTAGGGAGTGAATTCTGAACGAGTTTATGAAGAATTTCTAATTGGGAGACTTCTACTAGGTCTTTTAACTTCAGTATGTTATATTTTTTAAAGAGGGGACTAGTATGGGCCAGGCGGTCGGTTTTATCAATTATTCGGATTATTCTTTTCTGCAGTAGATTTAACTTTTCTAGCTTATATTCGAACGTACTACCATAAATGGGGAGACAATATCGGATGAAGGGCAAGATGAGAGAGTTGTACAGCAGGAGGATATGACTTGAGTCGAAAATATGCTGTGATCTTCTAATGAGTCCTATGTTTCGGGAGATTGTATTCTCAACATTTTTATGTGATCCGTCCATCTTAAATCCTCGCTTATAGTAATTCCGAGATACTTCGTGGAAAATTTACGCTGGAGGTTGGCGCCACCTACGGCTAGGGCCAGATTAGGTTTGGGGATGGATGAAAATAATTGATAGTTCGATTTTTGGACATTAAGCGAAAGCCGGTTGCAACATAGCCACGTATTAATCTCAGTAAGGCTACTATTAATGACTGATTCGAGAATGGTTTCATTTTGTGCGGTAAAGAGGAGGGCCGTATCGTCAGCAAAAGATAGAATTTTGGGGCGACAGAACTCTTATGCATATCATTTACATACAGCAAAAAGGGCGGGCCCAGAACGCTGCCCTGGGGTACTCCCATTGGGAGTTGTTTGGGGTACTTGATAATATTCCGTTACATTTGACAAACTGGGTGCGATTTTCAAGGTAAGTTCGAAAGAAATTTAGAGATGTTCCTCGCATGCCATAGTGACTTAATTTAGAAGCAAAATTTCGTGGTTAACAGTATCGAAAGCCTTGCTGAAATCTAAATAAATGGCTGCTGATGTTTTTTTGGAGACCATGGCGGAAGTGATGTCATCGTAAAGTAGGGCGATAGGCATGAATGTGCTTTTGTTTTTTGGAAGCCAAACTGATTTGCAAATATTGAATTGGTTTCAGTTAGAAATTCGGTCATTTGATTGTGTACAATTTTCTCTAGTACTTTTGAAATTACAGGGAGAATTGATATTGGTCGATAGTTATTAAAAGTTGACCTATCACCGGCTTTATGAATGGGAACAACAAGAGCAATTTTCAGTTCATCTGGGAAGACTCCTTGGGTTAAGCAAAGATTGAATAGGTGGGTTAGGTGTGGCAATATTGAGGGCAAAGACGTTGCAAAATTTTGGAACTGACTCCGTCGTAGCCCGTCCTTTCTTCCCAAGGGGAAGATAATTTGTTGAACGGTTTGATAATTTACTGGGTGGAAGTCAACTGTGGGTAATTTACATTGTCTAGGTAAGTTAGAGGATCCAAGGTGGACGGAGGAAGGCGTTATCAGGCGAGTTCCTTGGTAGAAAAAATTATTGAAGTTGTTTGCGATGTCTAGGGGTTATTCCAGCTTCATTGTCAATTTGAAGATTTCAGGAAGGTCATTTCTAGTCTTATTTTTGGGGTCAAGTTAAGCAGAGTGTGCCAAAGTTTTTTGGGGTCAGATTTTTTTCCTGCAGCTTTCTTTGATAATAATGTTTTTAGAATTACGAATAACGCTTGTGAGGACATTTTTATATCTCTTATAAACTGCTTCGTCGGATTTACGTTTAGATGCTATGAATTTTTGGTAGAGGTCTTCCTTCTTATTTATGCACTTTAGGAGGCCATACGAAATCCATTGTCTAATGGGTACCGTTTTACAGTATTTTTGCGAATTGAGTGTTTTTTATTTCCTCTGAGAGGGTTGTTTGGAGAAGATTCGCAGCCAAAATGGGATCATTAATTGTGAGGTAATAACCAAGTCTGTGGAGTAATTTTTCTTTAAGGACATCCAATTTTCTGAAATCGAAACAGACTGTAGATTTTTGGTCGGGCCGTGAAGCGTTGAATGATGAAAACAACTCAAGGGTTATCGGAAGATGATCACTTACATCTGCAATTAGTACGGAAGACGATCTTATAATAGAAATATCATTGCAAAGAAGTTATCAATGAGAGTTTGAGAATCAGGACATATACGGGTAGGTACTGAGATGCATGGGTGAAGCCATGGGCGCCAATGCGTGTAGGAAGTAAGCAGTTGGTTCTACATTGTTACATTTAAGCAGATCGAAATTGAAGTCGCCTCCTAAGATGCAGACTTTTTCTTCACTAGATAGTTTATCTACTGTTGACTCAAGGTAATCAAAGAATATTCCGGAAGGAAACGAAGGGGATCTATAGAGAGAGCCTATAACAAAATGAAATGGTAGAACATTTTGAATTTCTAGAAAAACAGACTGTTGCTGAAGGGATTTGGACTCAAGCTCATACCTCCTGCTGTAGGTGATATTCTTATGTATAAAAATTCCTGCACCCTTTCCTTTACATGCTACAGGTGACGAAATTTCAAGGTCGAAGTCTGAGAGTTGATACGAGCCTATTTGTTCGGGACTTAGCCAAAGCTCAGTGACAAGAAGAATTAATGGTTGTTGCCTTAGTTGGGATATGAAGGCTTGAAGGGAATCAAAATTTTTGGGAAGGGACCTTATATTAACATGAATAATTGGGAAAGTGTTGCTCAGACAGGCTTCATTATATTGTTTTTACAGTTTGATAATCACATGCCTCCAGAATCTGTACATAGTTAGGTAGCCCAATATTGTTTTCATTATTATGGTTAGAGAAATCTGGCAGAAATCTAATTGGTTGTAATTCAGATGGGGTTTCTCTATTTTGGTGTTTGTCAGGACAAGTAGCCAACTTGAGTTTAATTAAAGCAAACTTTACACTAAGGCAGACTTACTCACAAACAAACTCACAAACAAGACAAACACACTTAAACTCAGGCCTGTAGACCTGGGTGGTAAGGGGGTGGCCAAGAAAAAAACAACACAAGACCAGAAAAAAACAAAAAAACAAGGAGTTGGGTACCGTGAACCAGCTAAAGCTTGGACCAGCTACAGTAAATTACCTATGCATAAATGAAGTAAGATTACATGTCCCTGAGAAGCACAAGACATTACGAGGCAGCACCAAAGGCTAAACAGCATCAGTGGTGCCTGTTGTGGTCAGCGGAGACTCTGGCCGTCCAATTTTGGGTTCTATCGCCCTGATGCTGGGGAGGCATGTGAAGTGGAGGTGGCCCTGCGCTCCAAGTGTGGCGCCAGGTTGAGCTGGTGTGGCAGCCCCAAGAGTAGATGTGGGTGGATACCTAGATTGAGGTCTGCTCCCGGGGATTCATTTCTGTCCAGCCCGGGGTGGCACTATCCCCTGATCTGTGTCAGGCTCAACATCACAGGATACATCTGGGCCAATGTTGGAGGGACCACCAGTCCCCCACCCCCACCATCGGTCACGTTCACCACAGGGCCACAGGCTCAGCTGTGCCCAAGTGAGTGGCCTGCAATGGGACAGCATCAGAGTGGGAGGCCAAGCCCTGGGATTGGTTATGGCCATGTTCCCCCAGGTACTCATGCTAGAAGAGGAAGCCTTAGTTGCTCTTGGCTGCACAGACCCATTAGGTTTTTGTCTATCACCCTTTTGGGGCAAGGACACACCAGTATTTGCTCCCTTGACTAATCTAGAAACACCAACCCCTGAAACCCGGTCTCCAACAGCACTCTTGGCTCCTCTGAGGATGGTATGGTTACACCAGAATCACTGCTAGAGTGTGCCTGCCTCGACTGTCTGCAGATCTCAAGGATCTCCTGCTTGGTAGTCCCAACAAATAGTTCCACTGGCTTTGGGTGGCAGATACCTTTACAAGATCCTACCTGAGTTTGTGTAATAGGATGAGAAGGGTGCCTTGTCCCTGGGGTATTCAGTTCTTGCGGGGCTTTCACCACTGCAAGTCGCTCAGACGTGAGACTTTCATGTACCATCAGGCCATGCTGTGCTGGCCTGGTGCGTTGCCTATCACATGCATGCGTTCATCCAAGTACGCAAAGCGCACAAGTATGACCTTCTTGTTACGAAGGCGATGGCATGCTGTGATGCCACCTGGTTGAACATGTATGCCTAGGTACCTCCTGATCAGATCAACTGCTAGGGCCCGTGTGTTTTGCCTATCTGAAGCTAGGGATCACTCTCCCAGACAGAAGCAGAGTAGACTTTCTACTATACTGAGCTTGCTCCTCAATCCCAGCAGCCAGCTTGGCCTGTTCTTGAACCAGGGATGAGGTCTTTTGGTTTATGGTCACCAAGTCTGTTTCAACAGCCTCACGACGCTCAGAGTTTTCGAAGCTACAAACTGGAGCTGAACTAGCTCAGAACGCAGCTCCTTGAGCTCCTGTCGCATTCCATCATTTTCGCTCTTCAGGCTATCCATCTCATCCTAAGTTTTTCTATGGAAGATTCCAGGAATTTCAGTGATGGCTTCATTTTTACTCTGTTAGATTCCTGGCACAGATGTGGATAACTAGAATCAATCAGGGCCGACCTCCCAGAAAAAATGTTATTTATCTAAGTGAGAATCTGATAGGTAATTAATTTAGCTAGTCCATGAAACCTATCACCTACTCATTGCTAGCAACTCAACAGCCTAGGAGTTTAATCCTACCTAACCATACACATTTGGCTAATCCTACCTATCACAATCTGTGTCTATTATCAACTAAATTACTATAACTATAACTACAGTTTGGACTTGCTCCACCAACATACAGTGTTAACACCTACCTACTCAGAGCCAAAAAGTAATGAAACCAATTTCGATTTTGGGCATAAGCATAGAACACAATTCGATATCCTAAGTTACAGACCTAGGAACGCAGCGCGCACAGACACCCGAACCTCTCTGCCGCCGGTGCGAAAGAGACGGCAGCTGCAGCCGAAGGCCACTCACCAGGGCCACGGCCAAGGTCAGCCAGATCAAAATGCCGTGACGGGAAACCTCCGGATAAGTGGTTTTCCAACGGCTTCCTAAAGCGGCAATGGGGAAGAAATACTGCTTTTCTTCACGAAGAGGGGCCTTTTCCTTTAAATGGCGCCGCCAAGAGCAACGGAAGAAAATTGGCGCAAAGACAACAAAAAGTGGCGCAAAACAATGGCCTAACGGGCGCGAAAGATATACCAATACTCGGGTAAAAAATTGCCTACGCTATGAGTGAAATGATAAGTGAGATTTAAGCCTAGCCCCTAAACTGCGTGAAAATATTCTACCAATACCTGGACTAAGGTGCAGGCAGGCCACAGCAAGCTCAACACTTTGGCACAGCACAATCACGGGCGCACGCCGTCCGGCACCCAGGGGGGGAGGATGTCATTTGACTGTGATCACTGATACATCCTGTCCCACTCCAATAATATGTCTGCAAAAACATGTAGGTATGCTCTTAATGCAGCTTTTTCACTTTCAGATCCATAGACACACTCTAAATGTTAATGGGCTATTTACCTACTATTGAATTGTTCTTTCCGGTATGACTTTTTTGGTATCCAGCGCCTTATTCACTTTATATTGGTCTTTTAATGGAGTGATCCTCCTGAACTGTCATTTTAGGGGATTTCTAAACACTCTAAAGTTTATCCGAACAGAAAGGCAAATAGCGATTCCCAGCGTCGCCGTACTTGGCAAAACTTCTTGCAAATATATTCTGCAACTTTACGAAAATCAAAGTTGTTCCACTATACTTTAGGGCATCAGGCTACCGCATTGCGCCTGCTCCTGGAGATCCCTACAAATGCGCAAATACCACACCGAACAAATCAGTTGGACCCCTCAACACAGCACAGGTTCCGTCCCACCCAGTCACAGTGTGCAGGACGGTTGCGTCAGTTCTCCGTAGTGCCGCAAGGGAGAGCAGCTACCAATTTCAGCGCTGAACTGAAACCCTGGCTGGGCGTCAATCAGGCCCGGTTACCGGCAGCCCAAAGCCCACAGCGGTCGGTACCACCCGGCCAGAGTTGAATCAGCGCCGACGCCGTCCACCGGGATACATGCAGCCGCCGAGCCGGATTACACGGGACGTTTCCAGCTCCCCCTCCCCACCCCCCCGCCCCCAGCTCCCCTGACGTATTTCCACCGGGCAAACCGGTGTACAATGAACTAGGTAATCCCGCAGGAGACGGGGGCATTGTTCGGAACATCAATGAAGTCGAACACATTATAAAAAAACACATTTATAATCTGGCAAGCGCCTGGTCTCCGTCATATAGTTTCTTATTTGTGTTGGGTTTCAATGTCGATCAGACACAGATCTGGAAATTGATTCTATTGAAGATGGGCATTATATAAGCAGGGGGTGAAAGCCGACACAAGTGGAATCAGGGCGAATAACACCCGCAGCTTTGTCCAGCGAAGGGTTGGAGTTCTGACTGTGCTAGTCGACAAGAAGCATGCGACTTTAGTTCACAGCTGCAGTCATTTTCTTCTTGCGCGGGCCCGATGCCTAATAACAAAATTTGAAAGCTCGTAAGGACCGTGAACGTATTTCCCTGAAACTGTCTGAACATCGACATAAAGCTATTGAAATGCGCTTCGCTTTTTCTCTCTCCCGGTAATTAATGCGATCAATACGAGGTCAAGACTCGCACGCTCTGGTGGAGTGACACGATGGATACACGCTCAGTGCGGATAAACAGTAGCATCCCAGTCAGCAGCCTCTTCGGCCGCCGGGCCACTCACCATGCCGTAGGCGGGCTGTCCTTCGTCGGTGTGGTCGCCCAGCTCGGCCAGCGCCGCCTGGTGGTCCATCTCCTGCTGCCTCCGGCTGCGCTTCACACCCTCTCGGTGCATGTCCGAGCGGCTGGCGTAGTTGACCAGCGCGAACTCCAACATGGCGCCGAACACGAACATGAGGCACACGCCGGTCCACACGTCGATGGCCTTGGTGTAGGAGACGGGCGGCAGCGCGGCGTTGATGCCGGACGTCATGGTGGCCATGGTGAGCAGGGTGGTGACGCCGAGCGAGACCCGCGCCGGCACCGCGTTCTGGTCCAGCCAGAAGGACACCCAGGACACGATCACCAGCATGCAGCACGGCACGTAGATCTGGATCAGGTAGTAGGAGAACTCGCGCTTGAACAGCAGGTCCACCGTCAGGCAGCTGTACGCTCCTGAAATGGAGAGAAACTGTGTAGGGGTGTTATCTAGACGATGGGCGGGCACAATCTCAGGTGGAACGCTTCGGCTTTCGCTACGGATCTCCTACTAAATGCCAACACTTTATAATAAACGTCAAGCTTCCTACTTCAGTTAACATTTTGGTAGATCAAAAACCGGGGATGAACCGAAGGTGGACACTGGACACAAATATGATGCCACTGCCAGAAATCTGCGTGCTGATGCTACGATAGTGGCAGGTTATTGGGATAGCTTATCCCAGAACATCTTATCCCGGATAGAGTGTTCTCTGGATAGTTTTGCGCCGGCCGTCCGCTGCCGATGTCCTGATCATTGTCCCTGACAGGCCTGCGCCCACTTATCGAACCAGTGTTTGTGGCCATCAATTCCCTGCCCCTCCCAAATACGCCGGGAGTGTTGCTTACAATTAGTGGCCGCATAGTCGATGCCTATGTCGTATCACCTCGGCCAATTGTTCCGGGCAGGCCACTGTAGTGATGGATGAACGGACACCTCCCTAGCGATATCAAGGAAATTATATTATATATCGTGAGCTCTCCTTGGGCCGCTTAAACCCTCTGTTTTGCTTCTTCTAACAAATATCAAGGTAACAAGTGGCACTGAAGGATATCAACTGGACATGGGAACAGGGCCTATCATTAATGCAAGGTTAGGAGTTCAACCTGATGCCGCGTAAGATTACATCCTTCATGGAACCAGAACGTCGACGAAGTGGCCGTCCAGCCTCGGCTGCATAAGCCCTGCCTGGGATAATCCAAATTTTTGTATGCTTAATGAGGAAAGGTCCTAGGGACTGCTAGATACCTATGCATAGAAAGGAAACTTTCAGCATGAAGCGCATGCACGATAGCTGAGCGATTCCTATCGTGGACGACATTTATAAACAGCTCATCACATTCACCACAGCTAGATTCGAGCTCGTCTCAAGACTAAACACCGGTAAATATTGATACTCAGTCGCCTTCATTTCGCCGGCCATTGACCTTTGGTGGCGTGCTTTAGAATTGTAATTTGCATTGGCAATAGTGATGATTTCTACTGATGAGACAGCCATTAGGTATGCAGAAGCCAAGAGACATATAGGTATGTCACCTTTCCACACATTTCCTCGTGCTGCGATCTGGCAGCATGGTCAGAACTATGACCGCACTATTCCGTTTAAGATTGCCTAAATTCAAGCCAAAAATATCAAGCCTAACAGTATCAACAGGTCCGGACACCCGAGTTGTCTCTCACCTAACCCTTTGGTAGTGCCCTTGTCCCTTCGCTTTGTGGCCTGCTGTTGGACGAATCACCCGCGCTATTTTTCGCGACTGATGCATGGAAGTTGAACTACTTTCTCTGACTTTACCACATCGAGCTGGCAGGCACGTGGGCTCGGTCATTCGTCATCGTCATTAATTAATCTCCGGAGGAGTGGGGTCATCAATTCAGTAGCGGTGATAGCCAGCCGTCTCCACAGGAGGCGGTGGTACTGACGCATCCAACCGTTCGTCGGCGGCAATCTGAACCGGGCTGATATATAAAGTATGTTCTGAAGAGAAAATGGTGCCGGTCAGACCCGGCGACAAAATTTCGCCTTCACTGAAATCACCCTCCTGATTTGAACAATCCACTTTTTACGGAAATATATATTGCCAAAAATCGTAACGAGGATCATTAGAAATAGTCCCAATTTGGGCTGCAGTCAACTTCCGCGCCAATATGTCACGGAAAGTTACAATAAAAGAAAGGCGAAACATTATACTATCGGCAGAGAGCGAGAGCGAGAGGGGCGAACATGAGAGAAGAAGGGAAGGACGTAGAAGAGAGAGGGAGAGAGAGAGGGGGAGAGAGAGGGGAGAGAAAGGAAGGGCGAGAGAGAGAGAGCATGTATGACATTAAATACTATTCAAAAACCGAACCGTTGTCACATGATGGATGGACACTGCTCTATTGTATGACCTATTTTTATACAAGACCGGCGAGAGGGTTTGGATTGGGAGAAAACCTCAACAATTGAAACTAACGTCAAGTGGACGGTATTCAAGTTTCCATATGCTTAGCTGACAGGAAAGGCGGGGGAGGGATTTCTTATATTACATTAAGCTAGAGCCACATAACAATTGCAAGGAATTATTTTTCATTAAGTTAGACATATTTCCGTTCTCTCCAGAATGATCTTTCGGGTTGGGGCTTGAGAGCGAAACAGCCAAATCGAAGAATGAACTCGACCCCGGAGCCTCCTCCACCCTTATGGCGAGGCCCCAGAAGAAATGATCACCAAATTGAAAAAATATCACCAAGCCATTTGCAATTGACCTAAAAATTGCACCAGGTAACTAATCACTGTTTCCAATCAATGGCTTGCAGGTTTCACACTATCGTAAGGTGTAGGTTCTCAGCGCTGAAGTTTTGTTTTGGATTTTCCCCAGCCCCTCACACAAGTCTCCACTCGTTGAATTCTGACCCCTGTGGACCGGTTTTCTTTTAGGTTCAAATACGTGTATGCCTGTTTCTCCCTGGGCAGGAGTCATCGCGTTATCTGCTGAAGGCCGTTTCAACCCCCAACTAAATGTAATATATCACAAAGCAAAGAACAGCATATGAGAAAGAAAACAGAAGTGTCCTTCCAATAGCTAAAGTGTGCTCATCTGAGCCCTGAAGAGAGTTATTGCCTTCTTTGGTCCCCAGCAAAGATTTGAAAAATACATGTATCTCCTTTTGTCTTCCATGCTCATTCCTTCCCTTCCTTCCTTGAGTATGTTTCCGAGGACAAACAAACGGAAAATTATAATTATCTCCTATCTCCTAATTAGTCGTGATTCGAGTGTGAAATGGATACTGGAACTGAATACTTGAAGCTTTAACGTGAAATTGTCGATAGTTTCACTAGTACTTTAACAGAACCAAGAAGCGGTGCATGTGTAAATGTGTCGCGCTCCCAGAGCGGTGCACGCTTCTGAATTGGTTCCCAATCATTTCAGTTCAGCAGCAGACTTCTGTTAACCCTGGTCTGTTCAAGAGACAGGTACTTCTCTCGAGTCCCGGTAAACACACTCCGTCCGGCTGCTGCAGCAGCGCCGGCAGCGGAGTTGATCCAGCTCATTGAGCTCATTGAGTACGCTTGAATCCAATGTGCTCAATGTCTGTTAACAGGATTCATCGGATGTATGCGGTGCGATACGAGTCTAAGGCCAATGAGGGGCGTGTCCCACGCCACACCTGTATAGAATTGGGCGGTCAATTTTGCTTCTGACCTTATTCTGAACCTACTGCCATCTCTTAGGTCAATTATGCTTAAAAATTTAATGGAATCAGCACTATTTGGGTAGTTGATATCCTCAAATGGATGTTGTGATTCCAAAATGCTAGATATAATCTGCTCCTAGCCGGGTAAGCCAGGTTCATAGCAAACATTATTCATCTTCATTTCACACTCTTCATTTCGTGACTTCCACTCCTTCTTCACATATGTTTACGGAAACCTTTAATGATATTTTAATGAAAATACATGAATATGTCACGGTGTCCCAAACACCAAGTGAAGGGATCAATGGTGAAGCAGAAACACAACTCAATTGCGTTGCAACTTTTCATCGAGATGCGACTACAATGCCAATTTTCTCTGGAACTTGTGACATGACTGGTGCCATGTTGATACATGTACCAAAATGACACTAGGCATGCCATAACCATGTCATCATATGTCTTATGTTAAGACAACAAAATGAGTATGAGCTGGGTGGTAAGTACGCTATCAAGTGCATATACATTATACACAGCCTACTCACGACAGGTCCAAGTCCTCATTGACAAAATTTAGCACGTAAGTAAAGATGAGCTCCCGTCTGAAGACGGGCGTGTTATTGTTATTAGTAACGGCTGAGCACCCGGTACCGTGTGAATAACGATGGCTGCACGTAGCCCGGCGCTAGAAGGACGGTCTACCTGTGTTTGTCTGGCTGTTGCAGTAGGCGGTTTGGAAACGCTCCAGGGTGAAGCGCGGCAGGTGCAGACCGTCGTCAATCTGAACAGGGTCGCCTTTCTTCCACACAAATATCAAGTCATCCGTTTTCCACGCATCTGAAAGAGCAGATACAATTGTTGCGATAAGTCGAGCTTTTCTGGGCAGAGTGATAGGATCGTTGGTTCTGGGTAATACATTAGCTTTCAATTTTAATAATTGGTAATTAAAGGATATTTTGTGAAATTTAGCCTCCTGTATTTTTGTGATGATCTTACTGATGATCAAATCACAGGTAGCACGTTGAGGATTTGTTCTGAGAATCAATTACGTTTTCATTGGAGTGTTTGATAACGAAATATAAACCAATGAAACCTGCCAGGTATCTCTAAGACTAGATCTTGCTAGTCAGAACATGTTAAACAGCCCATACAAACCGAACAGTTGCGACTAGTCCACAATTTTCAGACTAGTTCGTGAAAATATGAATGTTTCTAGACATAAGCGGGCAAAACACTTTATATTCGTTTGTTTCCCATTCTCAGTCATATGCCCGATGGTTGTACGACGGAATGATTTGACCTACGACCACCCTTTTCCATTACTGTCCGGTTCTCAAATGTTTATACTCCTCCGGCTTAGGAGATAATCACCATGGGTAAAGCAAACTGAGGCATACAAAGTTTCAACAACATCACTTCATGAACATAAAATTGGCAAAGCAAAGCTAAAAGAAACTCAACAAAACAACAACAAAAACTAAATTGGACAGAGATGTCCAGCACCCAGACAAAGCAGGGCAAGCACGACGGTGTATAGCAGTGATCTAACTTTATGTTTCCTCCCTCAATTCAGTTTATTAAGTCTGTTTGGGCTAAAATTAGGAAAGCACTGCCCCATACTTACAGGTGGTCCGTTTTTTTCCAACAGAAAAAATATGTGAGCTGCCATGGGTGAAAATTATAACGCAGCAGGTTTCGATATATTTAAGAAACGAACACTGTAGCCAACTAAGTCAAACCAAGCTACCTTTATGAAGTTTGTAACACAGGATTGAACTTTATCTGTACTCCCTCAATTGAGATGATTAAATCTGTCTGGAGCAAAATTGGGAAAAAATTGTCTCATACTTACAGCTGGCCATTTTTAGTGAGCATGTCTGTTTGTCTAGAGGATACAGCTTCAGATTCATCGGACACGAAAGAGTGAGCGATATCCTGAAAGAGAAAACAAGAAAGGCGTCACCAAGTTTTCCGGGATTCACATAGAAACATCAGAAATCAATTCACACATCACCACCTGTAGCCATAGGTGAGTCCAGGATATTCAGTCGAAGGAGCGTGCAAGGCCAGTAGTCAATGGGCGCCATATTTAAGGCAATAAGGGGTACCGATAATGGAGTGAGAGCGCTTTGATGGCAACTTCGCATAGAGAACTCATCCTCGGGGGAGGGGTTTGCCATTTCTGGGGGCACTCATTCTTGATCGGAGCAAGGGCATGTTCACTTCTTTTCCTAAGGGCTTACCAAGGTCAAAACAGCATACACCCTGGTCAGAAACACCCAAAGCCTGCCATTCTTCTCAACATGTCAATTCGAAATAATATTCGAATATTTTTCATAACTGCACTCATTCTGATCGATCAAGTCATACCAGACCCATGAAAACGTTTGATTTGGGTCTGTAGTTTTCTGTGAAAAATGTGCTTATCAGGCCAAACCGCCGCATACATTATTTATGAAACCCTCGCCCCACCGGGGCCATCGATGCCCCGTAAGGATTTTTATTCGGGATAGCAGAAAAATGACAAGGGGCAGCACCGCGGTTGAGGGCTCTACCTCTCAACCCATCATTTTTCCAGCATCTCCTGAAATTTTTTCCCCGGGTCACCCAAGGTCAGGTCACCAGGCGAGGTGAACCAAGGTCACCTCACTTCAAATTTTGAGCTCTATAAGAGCAACATTTCTTAGCCGATTTATTTGAAACTTCCAACACTTCATGAACCCTCCAGGTTCTACAAGATGTATATCTGGGATTTTCGTTTTTGTGACCTGACGTCAGGTCACAAGTTGACCTCTCCTATTGAAAAAGCATAGTGGAAAGCTGTCTTATGATCTAAAAGTCACAAAAACCATTGCAAATGCTCAGCTTGCTCAGAAAGCGTTCTTAGACACTCTTCCACGGATCTCAGTGCCATGTTTGCCCTTTGACCTCTCCAAGGTTATGCAAGGTCACCAGGGATAAAAAAGAGTATTTTGACAATGACTTTTGACCTAATTAAGCTAGAGCACTGACTCAAACTCCATCGTGTATGTCCCGTCACTGGCTTTCATTTGATATACGACAATATTATTTTCTGACTTTTCGTGACCTCAGGTCATATTAGTTCACGAGGTTACCTCTGGAGGTCAAACCATTGACGGGAGGTCATTACGTTCTCCACAGCTTAAAAAGTTCTGGCGTTTTTTCTAGCAAATGTACTTTACCAGATCTCAATAGCTCTAATGGCATAAAAGTCATGACCAGTTTTCTTAACACGCGCATTGACGGGGGTCTGAGCCACCTTCGCATTGACGGGGGGCGGGTACCCGCCCCCCTAAGATCTCGAGAACCACGGTAGGTAGCGAAAAACGGTAAACGGCGTTGGGCTGCCCATCCACTTCTCCATCGAAAACATTTGAACCATTTTTTTTCAGGTCACATTTAAGGTCACGAGAGGTCAAAACATGCCCGTCATAGGGATAACATGTAAATCCAGGTTTTTCGGCCATTACATCTCAACAAGTAAAGACAGAACAAAACGATTTAAACCCTATAACGAATCCTCTCAGCAAGCCAAATCAAATAATATATAATTTGACCTTGCTGGTTCAAATCAAAGATTTGACCTGACCTGAGGTCAGGTCAAGGTCAAATTGATCACAATGCATATCATTAGAACTGCAATGCCCAAGCAAATCTAATGCAGCTAAAATAAATGCTCTATCTCTATTCATTACTAAGTTATTCCGTTAAAACCATTTTCCCATGTATTTCCAATGGTGAGGTCATGCCTCGTACCTGACCTTAGGTCATCGATATCAAAAATACCGGAACATATTTTAGAGAACTCGGTGGGGCCATTATGTGATATCAGTTTCAATCGGATAAGTTCACCATGCTCCAACTTATGCTATCTTAAACTTCTTTTGAGGTCGGGTTACTTGACCTGTACTGGTGACCTGACCTGAGATGACCTAACCTTAAAATTTTCATAAAAGTTGTAAAAATGATGAGGAAAAAGGTATGCAAAGTACGGCGGCGCTACGCGCCGCCGTTTTTCTGCTCTCTCCGAAAAACCCGAGGGGGGGGTACCCGCCCCCGTCAATGCGCGTGTTAAGCATTGCATATTTGAGTGAAAATAGCCTATCGTGACCTAACTTGACCTCTGGAGGTCAAACCATTGACCTGAGCGCCTAAACATGTGAAATAATTTCTTACTAAATTCACGCGATCCTTCTAATGCACTCTGCAGATTTGCGCTAACCCCCATATTTTCGGAGTTAGAGGGGGACCATCGATGCTCCCGGTGGGGCGAAGTTGGCGCCGGACCCCCGGTGGGGCGGGGGTTAAACTTCAGTCACAATATTGTTTCCAATGTTAAGTTCAGAATTTTGGGATATTTATCATTTTGGACATTTCTTACAAAAAATAGTTTCTGGAAGACAGTGTCTCGCCAAGTTAGGACAGTGATCCTATTTAACACGCGCTTGACGGAGGTCTGGCCACCTTCGCTTGACGGGGGGGCCCGCCCCTAGATCTGACACGGTGGTGCGAAAACGGTACGGCTTGGGCTGCCCATCCACTTCCTCAAACATTTGACCTTTTTTTGTGGTCATTTGGTCGAGGTAAACATGCCCGTCTAGGGTAACATGTATTGTTTTGGCCATTAAATCTGAGTAAGATGGCAAACGACTTACCTTGAATCCTCTTGAGCCGAATCGATGATATATATTTGACCTTGCTGGTAATCTTTGACCTGACCTGGTGGTGGTATTTATAAATGATATCATTGACCGCAAGCCCGAGTCTATGGTAAATAATGTTTCACCATCCGTTTGGTTATTGTAAAACCATTTTTCCTGTTTTCATGGGGTTGTGTCCTACCTGGTTTTAAATACCGACATTTTTGGAACTGTGGGGCCATTTGTTTGTTTATCGATGTTCCTGCTCCACTTATGCTCTTAATTTTTGAGGTGGGTCCTTGACCTGTATGGTACCTGACCTGATACCTACCTATTTTCCGTTAAATGATGGGTGTGGCGCGCCCGTTTCCCGCCGTTAATTTTAGATTATTTTCTAGACTTGTCTCAGCTTCCTAGCGATATTTGGAATGAAACTGTTAAAGGTAAAATCTCCAAATTTAGCAAACATATTCTAGTTTGATATATGTTTACTGCAACACATTTTGGTAAGGAAATCAAGCGATATAGTTGTGTAGTTTAATTGCCACGCATGTTGATTTTTCCTTGCCACTTCCAAAAATAAAATTATACCAAACTACCAGATTTATTAGATAAAACTAGTATTTTCGTGTTTGCACCTACTTGTGACGTGATTAACTCACTCGAACCCAGTAATATATAACATTCGAAACCTGGGAGCATCAGAAATACATTGCATTCATGTGAATCTATTTTTATTTTGCAAAAAACGAACAAAACTCGCACACTGTTTGTTATTGGGGTTTAGGGATGCGCCAACCAGTGCAGTCATTAAGTGTCCATACCACAAATAGTTTTTGGTTGAAATAGTCATGGTTAGTGCAATAGCGAAAATGGGCGCAACTTACTGTGTAGATAAATACGTATGCCGGACCCATTTCACCTGTTGGACAGAGCTGAAGGTTGTATGGAAGGGTTGTATACTCCTTTAGATTTGTGCGAAAGCAAATCACTTGTTTAGCGTAAGCAAATGATTAAGTGATATGAAGACGAAGATAAGCTTTTATTGAAGGAAAATTGACTGTAAATGCCCCTTAAACCAATTCGCACCCTAACTGCAGATGAAAATATGACTCGCAGTTGTTGCGCAGTATAATTCAGTTTTAATCTCAGTTTTAATCTTAGATCAGATTTTCTCCCAGAGTTTCGAAGTACTGGTAACAGTGAATGAATTTCAGTCAACCGGAGATATACGAATGTATATCTCCGGCTGACTGAAATAAATTCGCTGTCACCAGTTCAATTTTGATATTAGATCAGATTATTTTCTCCCAGCGTTTTCTCCCAGTACATTGTAATGGTTTTAAAGGGTTTGTGAAGTCGAAAATTAAGAAAAGCTATGTCATGAAGGAAAAATATTTGGTTTTATATCAAGGCCAGAAATATTTTGCGTAATCTGAGCACAGCAACTATATATTTTCCCTGGTAACATATTTTTATAGCAGACATATTTCAATTTGATTAAAAAAGCGATTGCACCCTGGTCAAACGCGTACTATACAAAGGCATGTTGGAAAATAAAACATTTTTACTTCTGCATGAGTGTTAATTCTAATAACCAGCCATTATAGATGCAAGAATATCACAAAATATGAAGTAATTTCCATTAAGGTTGTGCAACTCACCCAACATCCCCTAAACAACATATTTCATTCAAGACCAATTCGAATTTTGAATCAGACATCACATTACCCAAACTGATATTCAGCGGTTTTGTTTTTTGTTCCATACCGACCTACACTAACCTACACTGCCTCTCCATTGAAAATATATGGGAAAATGGTTTTAACTGAATAACTTAGTAATGAATAGAGATAGAGCATTTATTTTAACTGCATTAGATTTGCTTTGTCATTGCAGTTCTAATGGTATGCATTGTGAACAATTTGACCTTGACCTGACCTCAGGTCAGGTCAAATCCTTGATTGAAATCCTTGACCCAGCAAGGTCTTATTATATATCATTCGACTCGGCTTGCTGCGAGGATTCATACAGTTTTAATAGTTTTGCTCTATCTTTACTTGTTCAGATGCAATGGCCGAAAAACTTCATTTACATGCTATCCCTAAGACGGCTTGTTTTGACCTCTAGTGACCTTAAATGTGACCTGAAAAAATGGTTCAAATATTTTTGATAGAAAAGTGGATGGGATATCCAACACCGTTTACCGTTTTTCGCTACCTAGCGCGGTTCTCGAGATTTTACGGGGGCGGGCACTCCCCGTCAAGGCGAAGGTGGCTCAGACCCCCGTCAATGCGCGTGTTAAGCTGCAAAGGCAGGGAAACCGTATGTCAGACAACAGGGTATCATTTCTATGCTTGAGGGCTTATAGGCGTTAAGGATACCATGTAGTGCTGCAAGTATCTTCATAGCGATTCAAGTCAGGGTGTTGCCACTACAGGTTTAGTGCCTGTTGAAGAAGCACTTACTCAGCCATGTACTGATATGAGATTGTAATAATAATGATTGGGGTTTAACGACGCACCAACTGCCAAGGTAATACAGCGTCGCCAACTCTCACCCTGTTGAAAGGGATTTTGGGGATCAGATCTACTTATTCAGAGGCTCTGCCGGGACTTGAACCCGGGACCAGTGGTTTAGAAGACAAGGGTGCTATCCACTAAGCCACCTCATCCGCCTGATTTGGGATTGTATGGGTATCACAATCTGCCTTGTAATGATACGATGAAGCATTGGCTTGCAATGGTACTTGCAAGGCCATTCCATACAACAACAATGTGATATTCATAATTAAATGTATCTAAACTATTGCTTGGGAGACACAAAACGAACAAGCCTTTTAATCATTCAATTTTTTTAAGGGCACTCTTAGAATATTCCATTGTATTGGTTAGGAGCAGTCTCCCATTGGAAATTGTGACGTTCTTCAATGAAGTCATAAAACATATTGTAAAAATATATACATGAGGAGTCATTTCTTCCGTGTTTTTTATGAAGAAAGCCGACTTTTATGGATGTTTTTGCCTTAGTACAAAGATGACATTAGTTCATCCGTATGATTTGAAACACCACAATCTTATTACCTGGGAAAAACGCATATGATAGCTTACTGTCCGTGAAAAAGTAGGCCACACCCATAAATGTTCCAAGTGAAATTGTGTGGGATCACCATTTCATGACAGGGTATTTATTTTCATTGGTTTATTTTTGTCCATTCCGGTCTTTCCCCGCTCTTATACACAAACTGCAGACACACCAAAGCCAGCTGCAAGCTTAGCTCGGTAAATCATCATACTCTAGGACGAGCTCCAAAATGTTTGATTTACCAGGCGCAGCTTCCAGGGGCCGAGCCCATCCCGCGTGCCCCGATTCCATTAATAAGCTGCTCCTAGTTGTGGGTAATTAGTATCCAGCTGCTTCACTGGCCGGAAGGCACTAATGCGCTGCGGCCTGAGCGCGGTTCCTGGTCGGAACTTGAACACTCGCCCTATGGGGCAGGGCCAAATCACCGACTGGCGCGGCGGCATGCACGGGGAGCACAATAACACAGTCACTCCTCCTCCAGATAGTAATATGTCGTTTGGTCTACCTCTGATTCGAGGACATAGACAAAATAACATCTTATCTTAGAGAGCGAGTGAGAGGGAAGAGAGAGAGGAGAGAGAGAAGCAGCAGAGAGAGAGCACGACACCAGCATTACCCAGAGGCAAAATAGGGGGAACATATCGATATCCATAATTGACAATCACGACCTAATAGAATATCAACTGCAAAAAAATTCACACAATAATGCTCCAATAGTAATGGTATCAACTTTTCCAAACAGGACGTAACGGAAACTTCCATGGCAAACGTGTACCATTCTGCTGACCTCGGCCACGCATCCGAGGGCCAGGGGAGATCAGTCAAGCACAGGTCCCCCGAGACAACCTCTCTGCGTGAGAGGGAACATGACAGTCGGTCCTACGCCACGAAACCACGCTTCTGACAGCGGGTTTCCCTGGGGCCCAGATGGAACTACCAATATACTCACGAGCTGTGGCGAGTCAGTGTTTCGAGACCTTCGAGGGGACTACTCTGACGAGAAGCAAAATATGGTAAGACGCACTCCGAGATGTACAGTCCCACTTTATTCTATTTCTTATTATTATTTGTTCATTTTACTCTCACGGGACATAAAATTCGAATGTCCCAAAAATACCTGGAAATAATGGTCATTTTATGCTAATCCTTGATATGTATTTAGGGAAATCGACTCATCATTTTGCATTCATGTCACATGTCACAGGACAGTCATTACCGTGCCCAAGTGGGGGGGGGGGGTGCTGCTTGACACCCTTCTCGGGATTTCCTATCAATCTATCACCTTCTTTGACCTGTCGAGACCTAAATATTGACCTTAGCAGAAAAGTGACCCTTATAGTTTGGCCATCCTTTTCATGGGCTATTCAGCAACTTTGGAGGCACGTAATGCTGGGGTGGTTCCTTTATTTCCACTGCTTTGACAATGTTTCCAAATCATGCAAGCGTCTACTTTCAATAGTAGAGCTTAACCCTCGCCCCACTGGGGGCCATCGATGGCCCCCTAAGGTTTTTTTCGAAATAGCAGAAAAACGACGAGACACAGCACCGCAGTTGAGGGCTCGACCTCTCACCCCATCATTTTCCCACCATCCCTGAATTTTTTACCCCGGGTCACACAAGGTCAGGTCACCAAACGAGGTCAACCATGGTCACCTGATTTCAACTTTTGAGCTTTACTATAGCTACATTTTTATGCCGATCGATTTAAAACTTCCTACACTTTATGACCTCTCCAGGGTCTATATATCCGGGATTTTTCGATGTCGTGACGTGAGGTTAGGTCACGAGGTAGCCTCTGACGTTGAAAAAGCATGGGGGAAAGCTGTCTTTTGATCTAAAAGTCACAAAAATGAAAATGCTCACATTCCTCAGAAAAGCACTCTTGCCCCTTTTACAAATCCCGGGGGCGATACTTGCCCTTTGAACTATTTGATGTCATCACAGGTCACTAGGGGTCAAACACAGTATTTTCACAATAACTTTTGGCCTAATTAAGCAAGAACGTTGAATTAAACGTCATCGTTTATGTCTCCTCATTGACTTTCACTTGATATACGGCACGGTCACTTTCTGACCTTTCGTGACCTCAGGTCATATTAGGTGTTGTCCTCTGGACTTTCTTTATGAGGTTCCTGACTTAGGCTTTTGGAGTGTAATTTTCTGAATCTGCCATCGCTTAAATAATTAAAGTGAAATAAACTCTTCAAGAAAGGTGGGTCCAGTATCCACGATCTGAGGGAGGTAGGGGGGCACGGGGTCAAGAGGTGTTATCTGGACCAAGGGCTGCCATTTTTGGGGCGAAAAAATATATCAGGTGGGAGCGACATCCTATATGGAGGGGGCGATACTTCCATCCTACAGGCGACGGGGTGGGGTCGGGGTGGGAAGCAACGTTTCAGGGGAGCGGCATCAACTTTCAGGCAGGGGGCGACGAGACAATTTTAGGGGGCACCGAGGGTCAATCGTGGCGGGGCAAGTGCTTTGCCCCCTGGATCTGACTATGCTCTACAATATAGAACTCAAGAAACCATGGAAGTGCAATAGATTCCTACGGCTGCATACAAATCATTCATTTCATAAACCCAAAATACAACATAGCTGACAAATAACCACTGATCTACCCTGGTCTGAGCCAGATGCTAGCGAACACAGCTCCCAAGAAGTAACTGGACATTTCACATCGATACTGTTTTTAATTTACAACGGTTTCTACTACCGAAAAGAAATAAACAGGTCTGGAAACAGCACTCGCATTTATCTCCAGCTCTAGCCAGCTGCCGAATATCGCTATTCTAAATCAGTGGCAGGTACCATAAAAGGAAATAAATGGCCCAGTGTCCCATTGCAATAACCCACCAGACCGCCTAACACCTCGTTTCATATGACAGGACTGACCTTTGACAGCAAAGCCCACGAGACAGCGCAGGCCAAACCAGAAGATTTGGCCGGGCCTGCCAAGACGCCGCCCAACGCCGCTCTCCCCGCCATTCTCCGGCTGGCATCGGGAGTAGCTGACACAGCGCGCCGGCTCGCCACCTATCCAGCTCTCCATATAGAGTCCAGCCAATTTGGAAACGGCTGTCTCCGCTATTTCCGCAGACGATGCCGGTGCAGCGGTGCGCGGCGGCCGAGGGGCGGCCGCGAGCCGCCCGCAGCTGGCCAGCGGCGCGCCTGTATTCCCGCAAACAAGTGGAGTTTTGGCCCGGGCCGATGACGAGCGGCGGCGATCAGGCCCGCACGAGGAAATTGTCGCCTCGCGGTAGTCGGCTACTGCGCCTAGATTACTGATACTCTACCACTGTTTCCACTGATGGATGGTTCCACCGGGAACAGAAGAAATAATAATTCCGCCTGATGATAAATTCCGACTTCGGTTTCCTAGCCGTCAAATTAAATTTTCTCATCTTTCATACTTCCTCGCATAAATGCTCAGAACGGGGACGAGAATTTTACATGCATTAATTTATGGCATATGGCATGTCACCGGCAGCCGCCGAGAGGCTGGCGGTGCAATGGCGCGTGCTGCTCCGGACCCCCGTGTGCCCTTTGACCGGCCGGTGCGCAGGCGGAGAAAATCACCGCAGCGGTGTGGCTGCTTCTCAGTAGGCCTCGCCTCCGGGTCGTGGTAGATGGCGGGGGCTTGCACTAACCGACTGGCCAATGGACGCCCATTTGTCAGGTACATCACACTGACATAATGGAAAACGATGGTTGCGCGCCAGAGGCCGAGCGCGGTAACTTGTCTTACGGGACCCTGGGGGAAATGGCGTGCCTGCTTTCTGTACGCGATAAAGCCAGACGGGATACGGAAGTGGAAACGAATGCTGTGTAATCCCAGTATATCTAGGCTGGAGGTGCATGAGTCCAACTCGAAATCTCCTATACAAGAGATGAGGATGAATCAGCTGTATTGCAGTTTTTTTTTGTGCGCACCTCACTCTTATGGTAGGGCGATACCGATATGAAAACACTTCCCTTGTATTAGAGAACACTTACCAAGCGCCTCATTACATGGATATTTTCAAACACGAATATCATGTCGGTCTAAACAGCTTCAAGGGGAAGCAGGCGTATTTGGACGATTTTTCAAGTCAAGTGTTTGACAGATATTTGAGACGGACTAGCACATGCAGATCGAGCGGTACAGATCCACCGATTAACTCTTCACCGCCTGAGGGTCCGATCGAACCCCTCGGTTTTTCGCAAGTGATTCCGAGGCGATTCAAATGAGACACGCGTCCCTTTGCCCAGCTCTAGGGTGATCAATTTTACAACTTATGACCGAGCATTGGCATCAAGACAGGTCAGGTCAACAGGTTATGACGTCATTTCTAAACTCATGTAAGGCGAAATGAGGCTGACAAAACCAGGGTGTACCTCGGATTCTAGAAGAGCTAGATCAAGTTTTTTAAGAGCATCATTCGAGTGCTCTTGAAAGGAAAAAAAATGCAGACTGGTATCGATTTTGAGGTCGGGTCAATAACAAGGTCACCAGAGGTCACCAAGGGTCACGGTTTTCGAAACTGGTTGTGTGTATAACTTTTGCAAGCGTTAAGTCGAGTGTCAGGAAGCATGTACTAAGCCAACCGTTTTGAATGGCTGTAAATTTAATGTTTAACGTGGAATAAAGTACTAACTACTTATGACTCAAAGAACACGTACAATTTGTGACTGTCAAGCCAAGATAAATTATAATTTCTGCTGCGAGGAGCATGTAAATATATTATGGATTGTTTTTTATAGATATCTATTCAACGCGGACGCATGTGAATGTGTTAAACATCCGTCCCATCACTATTCATATCGCAGCATTCATGAGATTCCTGCAAAAAAAACTACAAAACTATACAAGTTATGGTGAACACGTTTCATTAGCTGATCCTCATCCGATAACAAAAAGTATATTTGGGCTCACAGGAAGGTGTGTGATCACCTCTCTCATTACTTACTTCAGACATTTTTGTTTGTTCTGAACTAATCAATAAGAGTGAGAAACATGATGTGCTGGAAACCCAACGAACCAGACTATGACACGAGTACTGTCAAGCTAAATTGTCATCCAGACATCAACAGGGCACCCTTGTCAAGCAACATAATGTTGCTATTGATCTTTGACTAGCAGACACTGACAGATGGCAGGAGAGCTTTCGGACCAAGGGAGCGATGGGCCATCCATCAATTCTGACGAAAACCAGCATGCCCACGCACCAGAAAAAAACCGGCTCCGACGCCTTCTCAGAAACTATCCGGTCTGTCGCTCATACTGACCGATGGCCCCGTACTTTCAGGGTCATTTTTTGGTCGTGCTAACCGTTATTTCTGAACCATCGATCGATCCGGCTGGCCCTCTCAAAGGAAAACAAGTTGGCGGTGACGTCATATCATTAGGGCCGACATATTTCACCACGGCTGCCGATGGCTAACTTGAGAGAAACAAGCCTTACAAGCGGCCAACTTTCTGGCGCCCTGGTGGTTTGGTGCTTACCAGGTTTGGTCGCAGCTGGGCAATTAGTAGAGCAGCCAGTCCAGGATGGAGCTCGTCAGCAGCCGGGTCGGCCATTCAAAAGGTGCTGCTGCGGCAAGCTTGGTGAAGTATGGCATTGGGTACAATTGCATAGCTCGGATGCCCTTGCAATCTTTTTTAAGGCATTTTGCTATACATGCATAATTTTGAAGTAGTTTCCAGAACTGTCATCAACCGACCTTCTAAATTCCAGCGACAACGGTGGCGGCAGTGTCTGGTTCCAGCGATGCCTGCAACGGCTCCTGTCGTCCAAACTTTATCTTAGAGGCGCAGTGTGGTTCCGTTACTGAGTAGGATGCACTTCCAAAAACAAACAAGAAATCATCTCAAGCGTTAAACAAAGCACGCCTGAAGAAGATGATGCAAATCCAGATAGACCAGCAGTGCACGCAGCATTTTCCAGCAGTAGTGGCAGGCTGAGGGGCCGTCGGGTGCACCCTAATGAGATGCGCCGCTCCATCACAGCCTGTCCCGGCGACGCAGTTTGCCCCTACCCGGTGATTCATTGGCCCTGGGGAAGATTTACGCCTCCGCCCGGCAGATACCCGACTGGTCACGTGGCTTCCGCCAAGCCCCTACAGTGCCACCAAAAGAGCACAAATACACTGGTTCGTAATTGTGACCCAGCTGATTGAGGAATTGAGTGTGGGATGAATCATCAGCGGAGCTTGGTTCTGAAACGGGGTTCGAGTGAAATAAACCTTTTCTGGTGGTAATTAGTGAGAAAGTGCACCGCCGTTCATTCATTTGTCAACCATCACAACTGCATGTTTTGTATTATCAATTTGATCTGAATGACATTTCATTATACCATTTCATTTCACTTCCACTTGCGTCCTTAACACGCGCCCCGCTGGGAGGCGAAATTCGCCCCCCCTCCTAGTTTTCCCCAGATAGCTAAAAAACGAAGAGACACAGAACAACGAAACTTACAGCACCTTATAACTGATCAATGTTACACATCTTACCAAATTTTTTAGTTAAGGTCATGTCAGGCCAGGGAGCTATTTAAGGTCAAGTGACCCGACCTCAAAACCTAGAATCACGAGTTTGAAGCGGCGCCCAGGGAACATCAGCGAACAGATCAATTTGAAACTTTCACAATAGGATAAGCTCATTAAGGTCTACAAATCTGCTATCTCGTAATTTTGATATTGTTGACCTAAGGTGGGATCAATTTTTTGGTCACCCATTATAAGTCTATGAGAAAAATAGAATGGGTTCGTTTTCAGTAAATACTGAATAGATAAAGCTGGAAATCCTCAAACCGTCTATTCTTACCACGACCTTGACCATAAAGTTGGGTTTTTGAGCATCTGATCTCTGAAAGGTCATGTCAGGTCACGGAAGCATAGAGTGATTGTTTTGCCAATAACTGCTCACTGAATTGAGATAAAGCTCACATTATGCTTGCATTGTGATTATATTTTCACAGGGAGTCGATTGATATGCAACATGACCATACCAGGTCACTCTGTGACCCTGACCTAGCTCGATGTCAGGTCATTTTCACTATTTGACCTAGCAATGTCATATTATACATCATTCAATTTGCTGCGATGAGAGGAATCCAACGATGCATAAAGATTTGCTCTAGCTCCCCTGAGGGCAGATCTAGAGAGAAAAACGTACACTGCTCTGTTGTAAGCCTAAGGAACCTTCTTTGACCTTTGCTGACCTCAATATTGACCTGACATAAAAATTCGTCGTATAAAATCTCTTTGTCTTGTCAAGAGCTTTCGAACACTGCCCGTAATCTTCTTTTAGCTTTCGTGGGGAATGAGATACGGAGGGGGCGGGGCGAAAATCGCCCCCAGCGGGGCGCGTGTTAATCAAATCCATGGGTTACAATTTTTCTTACAGTCTTAACTTTTACTTCCGTAAATTCAGTACCTTCATATCTAACTTAAGGCATTGAAAATAAGCTGTTGAAATACATGTGTGAGAGGTTCATAGCTGTGACTCTGCTTTTTAGTGTTCAACCTAGCCAAAGGAAATAACTCAAATATCAACAAAGAATTGATTGAATTCATTTTAATTCAACATCAGCAAGCGGTTAACCGAGTTTCAGGAAGCATGTAAGAAGCCATCGCTTCAAATGGCTGTAAATGTAATATATAACGTGGAACGAAGTACTTTTTGCTTTTGTGCTATTATTCTAGCATTTTTGCTTTTATTCCTTATAGCTTTTTTGCTCCTTATTCTAAGATTATTCACTTTTAAAATCTCGTCATCTCACTCCTTTCCTTGTTCTCGATACCATGAAGCTATTTTCATATATTATCGCGTGTCTGTCATCATAAATGTCCAGCACTATGTTATCTTTTGATTTAACATTCGATTTTTGATATAACAGAAGTGTGAGCTTCTGCCGACACCTGCGACTGGTGTTGATGGATCGAACTTGGAGATCATGTGGGTTTTGGTTCATGTTGACAAACACCAGACTGTCCTCATTGCATCGGCTTATAGAGTGCCTGTTAGCAGTGCGCGGCAGATTTGTGCTGATTTTGATGATCTCGAGGGACAGATTCAGTTCATGCTTTCTAGTCATCCGCGTTCAACCATGGTGATTACTGGTGATCTTAATCGCTGTCTTTTGAGGTCTGCACGTGATAACTCTAATGACATCAAAACTTTGTTTGCTGGTTATAATATTGAAATAATGAACAGAGTCCGTGCCACCTACCGGCCTGCTAATAGCCTGCTAGATATTATTGCTACCAACCGGCCCGACCTTGTGAAGCGTACTGGGGTTACTAGATGCCACTATGGCAGTCCGCACGATTTTAGCCGGATAATCTTGACTCATGAGACACAAAGTGCTGCCGTTCACGTTTCGAACATTTTTAGGCGTGCTATTAACAAAGTCGACTCTACAGTGTTTAACCATCTGTTGTGCGAGACTGACTGGATGCCTGTATTTTGTGGTGAGACACCGGGTGACAAGTGGCATGCTTTTCGTGATATTTTTCTCACTAGGCTTGACGAGGTTGCACCTCTTCGCCCCATTCGACCGCGCCGGATTCATTCGACACCTGTATCGGCGGAAACGCAGTGTCTGCTTCGGCGCCGCCGAGCAGCTCTGTGTACTGGTGATCGTGCGGAGTATGCCCGCTTGAACCGCCTCTGCCGCGCGGCTGTCCGCAGTGACTCTGTGTTGTTGTACACCAGGGAGATCAGCCGGGGAGGGCGCGGCGGCTTGTGGCGTGTGCTGCGACCGGTGATTGGAGGCAAGAAGCAGCAGTGTGTCATACCCAACATCACGCCTGACGCGCTTAACGACTTTTACATTTCGATTGGCCCGACCACTGCGGCCAGTGTCCCTCCAGCCACCAGAGTTGTCCCAACTCTTTTACCTCGAGTACCGACCTGTTCTTTTAAAATTCAACCAATCGACTTGCAGACTCTTTGCATCACTTTGGCATCAATGCGACCTTCAAAATCTACCGGTACGGATGGTGTTAGCATTTATATGCTCCAAAAGTTCTTTTTCGGGTTAGGACCAGCTCTGTTGGATGTTGTCAATACTAGTTTGACTACTGGCTCAGTTCCGAGAGAGTGGAAGCACGCTCTCGTAACACCTATTCCGAAAGGCAAGGTAACTGCGAAGCCATCTGACACTCGACCTATATCAATCCTTCCGGCCATTTCCAAATTGGTTGAACGTGTTGTGCAAAAACAACTTACCCAATACCTAGAAAACAAAAAATTGCTTTCGGACGCTCAACACGGCTATAGGAAATTTCACTCTACTGAGTCTGCTCTTCATGTCATTACAGATGCAGCACTCCAGGCTATGGACAAAGGCGAAATTTCTATACTAGTGCTCTTGGATCTCTCTAAATGCTTTGACGTGGTTCCTCACTCGAAATTGCTCGAAAAGCTATCTTTGTATGGCGTCGAAGCAGATTGGTTTCGCAGTTACCTTGAGGGACACACCCAGCAGGTCCAGGTACGCAGTGGGGCAGACGGCGCCTGCGTAGTGTCGAGATCACGTGAAAATAACATAGGAATTTTTCAAGGTGGAGCCTTGTCTTGTTTATTGTACATGTTGTACGCCAATGACTTGAGTCTTTGTGTTGGCAGCGACGTGACTGTGGTCCAGTACGCTGACGACACACAGATTCTCGTCAGTGGTAAAAAATGTGATTTGGAACAGTTGGTTGGACGCATGCAGGTCGCCCTCTGCACCATGTACCAATGGTTTTGTGCCAATGGCATGAAGGTTAATGCCCAGAAAACCCAGATGGTGGTTCTCGGTACGCCGGCTATGCTTCGCGACATTCCACCAGTAGCCATCACTTTCTGCGGTACCAAAATTCCCGATGCCAGAGTCGTTAAAAATCTAGGGCTTACCATGGATAGAAACATGAATTATCAGTCACAAATTGATGTTATGTCAAAGAAGTGTATGGGAATTCTAATAGCGCTTAGCCATGCTCGTCACGTAATCCCCCGCGCCGCCCTCAAGGTAATTGTGGAATCACTTGTTTTATCTATCATTCGGTATTGTATGTCTATTTACGGCTCTTGTGGAGAGGTGCAATTGCGCCGTGTCCAGAAAATATTAAACTTTGCTGCACGAGTTGTGACTGGTCGGAGGCGATATGACCACATATCTGACGCGATTTCGGAGCTTGGCTGGCTTACTGCCAAGCAGCTGGCTTGTTTCTCTACTGTGCGTGCCGTTGAACGGATTGTAGTGACTGGACTCCCGGAATATGTGTGGCAGACTTTTGGCAGGAGGGCCAGCCAATTGCACCAACATGACACTCGCGGCGCCGCAATGTGGACCCTTCCTTTGATACGCACGGAGTCCGGCCGCCGGCGTCTGTCCTATCGTGGGGTGGCAGTATTAAACCAGAGTGGGCTTCTGCCGGGTGATCCGCATTTTAAGACCAGTCTTAGGAATTTTATAAAATCTCCGGCATGGTTGGGCTGATGTGATGTGTGTTTTGGTGCTGCGTGATGTGAGAGTGCATAGGTGTTGATTTTATGTCTTTTACGTCATCTTTTATTGTTTTATCATGTCGACGTGGACAAGTGAAAAGCCCTCTTGAGTGGACCTTGTTTGAATATATCTGAATCTGAATCTGAATTCGGTCCAGTGGGGAGTATTCGGACACGCCCTCGAATTTTTCCGGCGGCAGGAAAAAACGGCAGGGCGAAGTGCCGCCGTACTTGGCGCACTTTATCCTTGACCAATTCCGAAAATTTCTCTAAAATTTTCAGGTTGGTTCATCTCAGGTCAGGTCACCAGTGTAGGTCATGTGACCTCACCTCCAAGAATGTTTAAGGTGGCATAAGTAAGAAATAAGTGAATATATCGGATTGAAACGTATACTGCATAATTGGCCTACGAAGTGCTACACAATATATTCCGGGATTTTTCATATCGATGACCTAAGGTCAAGTACGGATCGTGACCTTTCCATTGAAAATGCATAGGAAAAATAGAAATTGGGTTGTATTTGTGTAGATACAAATAATATCTTCATATTCTCCAAATCGTTGTATTCTGGGCCCCATTCCAGGTTCATGTTAAAATGTTTTACCTGTGACCTGTGAGAGGTTATCAAAGTCTACTTAAGCAGTTACTTCAGACTCAGGCCAATAACTGCATGAAATGATGATACATTCTTTATTTTGATGCTGTTGCGTTTGGAGTGCTATTGCGAGCCGATTGATATGCATATTGACCGTGCTAGGTTAAAAAGTGACCTTGACCTGACCTGATGTCAGGTTGTTTTAATGTTTTGGCCTAGTATGGTCATATTATACATCATTCGATTTGCAGTGACGAGTAGGAAGCGAATGGTGACTACAGGATGATTCTTACTCAAATCTGTCAGATGCTGGAGCCCAAAAACTTTACTCAAAATGTCACCTTCTTTGACCTGTCATGACCTCAATATTGACCTGAGCCAAAAAATGACTTAAATAGTTTCTTAATGAAGTTGTATGAGTTATCCACCAGGATTGGCGTTTTTTTGCTATCCCGCATAGGGGTCGAATTCGAAGGAGGGTGCTCAAACACCCCCACCAGGGCGAAGGTTGTTCGTAAGCCCACCGGGGTGCGGGTCAAGCCATAATTAGGTACATCAAATGTTGCTAATAATGTTAAATAAACAATACACGATAAGCAACAAGCCATTGAGTTGTGTTTTGACGCACCTTTTTCATAACTTAGAATATTTATCAGTGTTGACACATTTTCGAAACATGGGAATCCGGTAGAGAGATGAAAACAGAGTCTATAAAATGTGTCCCACAAAATTAAAACACAAATTCCGTAAAATCTTTGGCTTGGAAGTATTATTCAGACCGAAGATTGTTAAAAAAGTTTATCGCAAAGCAAAATCCACTAACCGAAGCTATGCTTCAAAACGTTATGTATCACTTTCAACGATATATATATATATATATATATATATATATATATATATATATATTATATATATATATATATATATATATATATATATTGGCCAAACAATATATTGGTATATCTGTTGCGGCCAATATAGCAGCACCGTGCTTGTACATGCATGTCCTATTCTGCCCCTAAGGTCAAGCAACGGAGGTTCCCAGCGATCAATGGCACAATCTAATAATAATGTTTGGATAGAAAGCGTTATTTCATGCAGTCAATGACCAATAGTAATGAGGACAAATCCATTACGACAGGTCGTGGCGCAGACAACCATAATGAATTACGTAATGCACCTACGTAGGAAAAAATAAGCACCATCTTGTTTGGAACACCAATGTTTCTCTTGCAGTGTGATTATTAATCTCATTGCTACAGAGTACAGCCGAGTTATTCATCTGCACATGAAAAGAAATTTCCCGGCTTTTGATTTCTCGGCTACTAAAGACATTGCGATGACGGTGGAGGTACATACATGTGTTGGAATTATCCCACAGTTTATTTCTCTATTCAGATGCATCACCAGCGTGAGCTAGAAATCAGGGGTCTAAAAACTTGCCGATCTACCTAGGCCGTCGGTGACCCTATCATCTTTTGGTTGGCGACCCAACAACCGTCTTAAACTCTGATTCCATCTGTTTTCCCATGATTTTAGCTTCCACCATCCGCTCGTGCTTCTAAATATGCTTACCCTCTCCACTGTCTCCACCCTCACCGTAATACAGACACTGCCCATCAAAATTGATTGGATGAAGTCTGCCAGTTCCTTTGGCCAAGAATGGGCAGAATCTACTTCGACAAAGAGCCAAGTTAGCCTTCGTTTCCCGGTTTGTTTGGCGTTTCTGAAAGACAGTTTGGCTACAACGGGGCATCTTTGGCCGATTACATCTGGTATCATCACCGCCCTCAGTTGCTGCTAGTTTATGCTAGCTATGTTCCTTCTTATTACAATTTTTGGTTCTCATTTTATGAAAAACGACTGAAATCACCTGGTACTTTATATGATGCCATCTCCTGTACCGTATTTATGTACTATTTTTAAGTTTAAGCTAGAATGTACTAGAATCTGTCACGAGTCGGTACCACGTCGGTGAATTTTATTTTTTCAATAGGCGACCAACGGGCGACCAAGTCGGCCGAAACCACCTACTTGCGTGGTCGCCTGGTCGTCGGTGGCCGCCCTGGTACATTTTCGGTGTCTGCGGCCTTCAGAACAAGCGCGGCTCGGGCTGCCACTAATATTTTTGCATTCTTATTGAAAGCAGTGGGCGCCGTTTTTGACGGCTGATGTTGAATTTGTTAAATCCAAGGGGTTAAATTGAAATGTGCGTTTATCATAGACGGTCCGTGTAATCTAGGTGGGTTTTGGAGTCTACTTGAAATGATGTTTCCTGGTTTTGCTTTATGGCGAAAAGTCCGAGAAGGAAAAAACTTTGAATACCAGTGGTGCATGGATAAACTCTTTCCAACCACATTCACGCTAAAATATCATCGTAAACATTGTTCTATAGTCACACATTACCAAGGGCGTGGATTTCCTAAACGATTTTTGGGGTGCCTAATTATGAGACTATCCATAACAAGCATACTGTTATTTATACCACCATGTTCTTGCCCTATAGCTGGACATATAACTGGGTGACCAAGTGGGCCTGTTATTTAACGATTTTGAAGTCCCTGAAATGAGAAACAGGAGAATCTGAAGGAAACTTTTAGTAGGTACAGAAAATAACTTGACCTTTAATTGGGGGTGCCACAGCAGTGACAGGTCCAAGGGAGTTCAGGGCCCCTTAAGTTCGAAAGGATTAAGGGTGGCCTGAGGAAAAAGCACCCTCAAAAAACGGGTTAACCAGGTCTGTGAGGTAGAAAACCTTGCTACTGCCCCCAACACTGGAATAAAAATGCTGGGGCTACAGATGGAGCTTTGAAGTTCAGAGGGTGTGAACAATGACATTAAAGGTGCTGAAAACAGGTTTTGTTGGTGCTAGGTTGGCTCGCATCATGTTCTGTATGGCCATATGTCTCAGTTTTTACCTATATATTATTATCTCAAGTGGAAATATTAATATTTTTTAATTGTTGGGTCCTATCACTATCTGAAATATTCATTATCACTATCACTATCTATTCATTCATTTTGTATATGACTAGTGTCTTATTTACACAGATGCACAATGTGAATGCTCATAACAAACATTTTGAGCTTCAATATTTGAGGCAGAGTAAGTAAAGCATGATTTCCTGGTCCTGCTTCAAAGATGAATCCCCTCTAAAATCGTAAGAACAAAAATAAACTAGGTAGAAAGTCCAAAAGTTTGTTCCTTTGCCCAAAACATTGTTCTGGAAAATGGTCTCAAGCATTCCTATAATTGGGAATGGGTGTTCCCATCTATGGGTCAAGCATTCCCATCTATGGCTCATCCTTCCCATTTATGGCACTGTTACCATTTTTAACACGCGCATTGACGGGAGGGGGCGGGTACCCGCCCCCTTGGGTTTTTCGGAGATAGTAGAAAAACGGCGGCGCGTAGCGCCGCCGTACTTGTTAAAGCTTTTCCCTCATCATTTTTACAACTTCTGTGAAAATTTTAAGGTTAGGTAATCTCAGGTCAGGTCAGGTCACCAGTACAGGTCAAGTGACCCGACCTCAAAAAAAGTTTAAGATAGCATAAGTCGGAGCAGGGTGAACTTATCCGATTGAAACTCATATCACATAATGGCCCCACCGAGTTCTCTAAAATATGTTCCGGTATTTTTGATATCGATGACCTGAGGTCAGGTACGAGGCATGACCTCTCCATAGGAAATACATGGGAAAATGGTTTTTACGGAATAACTCAGTAACGGATGGTGATAGAGCATTTATTTTAGCTGCATTAGACTCACCTGGGTTTTGCGATTTTAATGATATGCATTTTATATAATTTGACCCTGACCTGACTTCAGGTCAGGTCAAAACCTTGATTTGACCTAGCGAGGTCAAATTATATATCGTTCGATTTGGCTTGCTAAGAGGATTCATACAGTTCAAGTCGTTTTGCTCTATCTTTACTTGTTCAGATGTAATGGCCGAAAAACTGAATTTACATGTTATCCCTATGACGGGCATGTTTTGACCTCTCGTGACCTTAAATATGACCCGACAAAAAAATGTTGCAAATGTTTTCGATGGAGAAGTGGAAGGGCAGCCCAACGCCGTTTACTGTTTTTCGCTACCTAACGTGGTTCTCGAGATTTTAGGGGTACCCGGGTACCCGCCCCTAAAATCTCGAGAACAAAATCTGAGTCACCTTCAATGCGAATGTAGCTCAGACCCCCGTCAATGCGCGTGTTAAGTCACACCAACCACAGTTTTCTCCCACTGATTGATGATGATAGCCACCCTTTTGGGTGAAGTGTGCCCTTTTGGGTGACAGCGTGCACCCTCAGAGGGCTGCCCCTTACTAAAATCCTAGATCCATAACTGTGCATTGGCACCCCATAAGGGATAGAAATGTGCATTCCTGCACAGCCCAAAGATGTGATAAACCATTTCTTATTTGCCAGAAGACTCCACTGCAAGGACAATGGTCCAATCAAAGTCTGCCAAACATATAATAGACTGTGTCTTTTGCACAGATGGATGCACACTGGGTGATTAGGGTGTGTGTGTTTTTTAACTGACTGATTATATGCATCCAAGTTTCTGCTAATATCTTGTAATTTTTGTCTCACCAAGAAAGTCTAATAGTTTTGTTTTCTCTAGTATGTATTAACCCGCGCCCCACCGGGGGTCCGGCGCCACCTTCGCCCCACCGGGGGCCATCGATGGCCCCCTCTAACTCCGAAAATATGGGCGTTAGCGCAAATCTGCAAAGTGCAATAGAAAGCTCGCGTGAATTCAGTAAGAAATTACTTCGCATGTTTTAGTGCTCAGGTCAATGGTTTGACCTCCAGAGGTCAAATTAGGTCAAGATCGGCTATTTTCACTCAAGTATGCAATGATTAAGCAAACTGGGCATAACTCTTATGTCATTAGAGCTATTGAGGCCTGGTAAAGTACATTTGATAGCAAATTGCCTGTACTTTTTCCGCTATGTGGAACGTAAAGACCTCCCGCCAGTGGTTTGACCGCCAGAGGTCACCTCGTGACCTAATATGACCTGAGGTCACGAAAGGTCACAAAGTGACCTTGCCGTATATCAAATGAAAGCCAGTGACAAGACAAACACGATGGTGTTTGTTTCACCGCTCTAGCTCAATTAGGTCAAAAGTTATTGTCAAAATACTGTTTTTGACCTCCGGTGACCTTGGATGACCTTGGAAAAGTCAAAGGGCAAATATGACCCCTGGGATCCGTGAAAGGGTGTCCAAAAACGTTGTTCTGAGCAGTCTGAGTATTTGCAATCATTTTTGTGGCTTTTATATCATGAAATAGCTTTTCCCCATGCTTTTCCAATGGGAGAGGTCGCCTCGTGACCTGACCTCAGGGCACGAAATCGAAAAATCCCGGATATCACGTTGTAGACCCTGGAGGGGTCATGAAGTGTAGGAAGTTTCAAATCGATCGACTTTGAAATGTAGCTCTTACAGAGCTCTAAAGTGAAGTGAGGTGACCTTGGTTGACCTCGTCTGGTGACCTGACCTTGGGTGACCCGGGGTAAAAAATTTCAGGGATGATGGGAAAATGATGCAGTGAGAGGTAGAGCCCTCAACCGCGGTGCTGCGCCTCGTCGTTTTTCTGCTATCCCGGAAAAACCTTAGGGGGGCCATCGATGGCCCCCTCCGGTGGGGCGAGGGTTAATATGGAAGCATTGTCACAGAGGTACAGCAGAAATATCACAGAGAGATTGTGTCCACCACAAAAGAACAGGTTGCTGAAATGCAAGCTGTTCTTCTCAGCACCCAATCCTGGTCCAAATGGGTCATCAGCAACTATTTTGGAAACTTCTTCAGTCCTGATTATTAACACGCGCATTGACGGGGATCTGAGCCACCTTCGCACTGACGGGGGGCGGTTACCCGCCCCCCTACGATCTCGAGAACCACGGTAGGTAGCGAAAAACGGTAAACAGCGTTGGGATGCCCATCCACTTCTCCATCGAAAACATTTGAACCATTTTTTGTCAGGTCACATTTAAGGTCACGAGAGGTCAAAACATACCGTCATAGGGATAACATGTAAATTCAGTTTTTTGGCCATTACATCTGAACAAGTAAAGATAGAGCAAAACGACTTGAACGATATGAATCCTCTCAGCAAGCCGAATGGAATGATATATAATTTGACCTTGCTAGGTGAAATCAAGGATTTGACCTGACCTGAGGTCAGGTCAGGGTCAAATTATATAAATTGCATATCATTAGAACCGCAAAGCTCAGGTGAGTCTAATGCAGCTAAAATAAATACTCTATCACCATCCGTTACTGAGTTATTCCATGAAAACCATTTTCCCATGTATTTCCAATGGGGAGGTCATGCCTCGTACCTGACCTTAGGTCATCGATATCAAAAATACCGGAACATATTTTAGAGAACTCAGTGGGGCCATTATGTGATATGAGTTTCAGTAGGATAAGCTCACCCTGTTCCGACTTATGCTATCTTAAACTTTTTTGTGGTCGGGTCACTTGACCTGTACTGGTGACCTGACCTTGGATGACCTAACCTTAAAATTTTCACAGAAGTTGTAAAAATGATGTGGGAAAAGGTATGCCAAGTACGGCGGCGCTACGCGCCACCGTTTCTCTGCTTTATCCGAAAAACCCGACGGGGGTGGGTACCCGCCGCCCCCCTGTCAATGCTAAAATCAATCAATTAAGAGCTTTGGAAATAGTTATCATGAGAATGATGTCATGCCAAGAAAATAAGGTTATCCCCAACAGACAGCATTGCTATTACTTTGAGTAGAACCATGTCCGGCAATGGAGAGAAAATTGGGCCTTATCTTAGCAATGGTTGATATTTTCCACTGCAAGTCTGAGGAAATGTTGCCAATGAATAATGTTTGAATTATTTATTTGAAATGTAACAGGAGTTTATATGCTTTGTGTCGCCTCTAGGTGAAGAATCACAAGTATTTCACGACGCATGTACATAATGAACGTTTTTTCTGTGGTTAAATGAAACATCGGAACTGTTTCTGAGGCTCCTTTTTAAGGTGGTGCAAATTCTTTTATTTGTCTCTAAGATAAGGCCTTACAATTTTTCACATGGATGGACACAAAATAAAACCATTATTGATGAGAGAACAACAATGGTGCATCAATCATGGATGTATCTTGTTTGGTCTAGAAGTGATGGACGAAAATGTTCATTCCCAGGGAGCGCTGCCACGGAACTTTTACAGGGGAACGGACCCGGGCTGGTGCTGACCGGGGCAGGCGGATTGTGAGCATATTTGGTACCTGACAGCATTAATGACGATGGACCGAAAATTTTGGGGAGACTTCTCACTGGTTGGCCAACAGGGGGGATGCGTAGGTACCCCGTCCCCCCGCTTTCGGCGCCCATTTAATTGCCCTTGTGTACGGGCAGCGTATCATCTTTGACCTCGATTGACCTCCGACCAGACTTAGCCTAAGCTTAGTGGGCACTATCGATACGTATTCATGACTGCGTAGTGCGTATAAATGGCTGATCACTATCCAACATTGGCTTTTAGGTCCGACATATCACGCCCAAAGCGAGCGTTCCTGCTATTATAACTTCAAGCTACGTTATAACATAGGCAATATTCAGTGTCCTGTTGCGCCCTAGCCTTTGACCCGATATGAAAATGAATGTTGCCTTAGTGAAAGAGCTACTCGGGTTCTGTCGAATAGCGTTGAGAAAGTGGTTCCGGCTATTTTGCTTACGGAGATAAGCAAGATTTTGTAGAGCACTGCATTTTATACATTTTGACGTATATGAATTTTTTCTCTTTGGTGACCACAGTATTGACCTTACGTAAAAATGCCGGGAGTACCGCCGATTGCATTTTTGACGACCTTTCGATCGCTTTTTCCGCTTCTATCTGTCTTTGTTTCCAAGATCGAGGGTGTCATTTTTAACCCCCTCCCACAATGGGGAGTTCATAGGTGATTCATGCTGGTCACCGGGGCTAGGGTTAAGGGCCAGAATGCTTAATTTTGATGCTTTCAGGTCATAACTGACTATAATACTGAATTATAATATCATGGCATCATGTAGGTAATAACTTCAATCTGGCTTAGGTCATCGATATCGAGAAACCCGATCTATATTTTATAGGCTTTTATATATATATTTTTTCGGAACCTTCCCCCTGCACCCGCCAGTGCTTCCTATAGCCATATTTATACTTATTTTGAGACCGATTTTGTAATACGTGTAGCTTTAGGTTCGGTGACCATCGAAGAAGCTTGGATTTTAGTCGTCGACCACAAGCTCACTTTTTAGACCCGTGCTAGAAGTCTCTGACCAAGGAAGTCTGCCTGACACTGAAATGTTAATTAACATCAACATCGGCTAGGTAGCAAAACCATCTTTTGAGCGTCTTAAAAGGTTCTATTTCCTGTCATTATTTAGCAGTTTTATTCTCAAATCAATTGCAGGCCTTTAATTATCTGTATTTTTGAACCCCGCCCCAGTGGAACTCCGATCGACCCTGGCATTACAATAAGGTAGCGGTTTTAAACCATTTCCCCCTATTTCGGCCCCTAAGCCGAAAAACGTAAAAGGCAGATCATAGCCAATGAGAGAACGTTGCGAGACCATAGCGGTCATCTTTTGGCTCAAGCAAACGTAGGTGAACGGGTCAACATGACGAGTCAGATCATAGGCGGATCCAGGATTTCTGATCGGGGTAGGGGGCTATGATCGGGGGGGCTATATCTGGACAAGGGGCGTGAATTTTGGGCAGAAACCCCTATCAAATGGGCACGAATGTCTGCATTGGGGCCATATTTCTAGGGGGCCTCCTTTACCTGATTCTGAGGGCGTCTCCACGATGAGATAGGAGGAATATTCAGTTTTGCTTGATATACCATTGTAGCTAGTCTGTTTTGTTGTGCGATATCCTCTTTCATTCAACAAGGGATCTTAAATGTATTCCAGGGACTTAATACGCGCATTAACGGGGGTCTGAGCCACCTTCGCATTGACGGGGGGCGGGTACCTGCCCCCCCTAAGATCTCGAGAGCCACGGTAGGTAGCGAAAAACGGTAAACGGCGTTGGGTTGCCCATTCACTTCTCCATCGAAAATATTTAAACCATTTTTTGTCAGGTCACATTTAAGGTCACGAGAGGTCAAAACATGCCGTCATAGGGATAACATGTAAATTCAGTTTTTCGGCCATTACATCTGAACAGGTAAAGATAGAGCAAAACGACTTGAACTATATGAATCCTCTCAGCAAGCTGAATCAAATGATATATAATTTGACCTTGCTAGGTCAAATCAAGGATTTGACCTGCCCTGAGGTCAGGTCAGGGTCAAATTATAAAAATGCATATCATTAGAACCGCAAAGCCCAGGCGAGTCTAATGCAGCTAAAATAAATGCTCTATCACCATCCGTTACTGAGTTATTCCGAAAAACCATTTCCCATGTATTTCCAATGGAGAGGTCATGCCTCGTACCTGACCTTAGGTCATCGATATAAAAAATACCGGAACACATTTTAGAGAACTAGGTGGGGCCATTATGTGATATGAGTTTCAATCGGATAAGTTTACCCTGCTCCTACTTATGAAACTTTTTTGAGGTCGGGTTACTTGACCTGTACTGGTGACCTGACCTTAGATGACCTAACCTTAAAATGTTCACAGAAGTTGTAAAAATGATGAGGGAAAAGGTATGCCAAGTACGGCAGCGCTACGCGCCGCCGTTTTTCCGCTATCTCCGAAAAACCCGAGGGGGGCGGGTACCCGCCCCCGCGTCAATGCGCGTGTTAAGCTATACATAAAATGTGTATTGATAACGCCGAAATCGTATCTGCCATTAGATGGGCTTCTGCGTGCCACCTAATTCATCTCTGACCTGCTCAATGACCTAAAATTGCAATATGTAAAGGAAGGAAGCTTCCTTTATCCGTTAAGAGCTTCCCATGCATGTCAAGGGCCTCAGTTATAAGTGCGACATGGCACCAGTGGTGCTGGAGGCCTTCTCTGCTCAAGTGGGGCCTTCGCCCGCCACTTAATCTGTCCTTGGTGTGTTATAGTGGTCTATTCTTGACATACTGAACACGTATGGCTGACCTAAAACATATATATAACTTAAAGGACCTCGTATACGTTACAGTGGCCTTAGATCGAACTGAAGCACATCGATGAGGTTAGGATCTCCTCTGCTCCGAGTGGGCCTCCGTGTACCACCAACTTCACTGAACAGATACTCCTCAACCTGCACAGTCACTTCTGTTCCCTGCCAGGGGGTCTCCCGTGCCGGTGAAAAGTGCTACAGTATCTCATCACCTCGTAATATGACTGCTGCTAACTTGTTAAGAATCTATAATTCGTTAGACTCCTAAGTCCTAATCTCTAGACTCCTAAGTCAAAATCTTCCATCATCGAAGGACGTCTCCTAAGTCCAATAGATAGCCTCCTGTAAATGTATTAGGGCCATGCCACCATGGACTTGTGGTCATTGGGGCTGTGACCCAGATTACCCCCGTGGTGGCGACGCTCCTGCTTCTGATAAATTTACCTACCGCATAAATCAACGCAAGAAAAGTTCTGGCTTCGGCCAGAAGTTGGGGGAGAAGTAAGAGTGGAGGTTATCTACCCCAAACCCAGAAAATTGAGGGGAAACCACTCCCACCGTCCCCACGGTCCCTGAACCTGTGTTAGAAACCCCCATTTTGAGTTGCTGTAGCCGTCTCTGGAAAAAAAGTATATGCAAATGCGAGCAAACAACACTGAAAGAAGAAATGACACCCAGCCCCATGATGACCCTAAAATATAGCGAATGATACACCCTTTTTTGGTGGACTGATGACCATTTTTGGGTATTACATAGATCCCGTTATTTGGCGACAATAACCTTTAACCGGTGTCATTTCCGAAAGTAACGCGACACCTCATTTTGAACACCATTTCTGACACCATTTTCTGGCGTTAAAACAATACACACATGGGGAGTTACTACAACATAAAGGGTGTCAAACGTTTCAATGGAGGTATCCCAACCACCAAATGAAGAATTTGACTCTCTTCGTGAGGTGTCGGTAGGGTGTCTGACTCTTTCAAGAAAGGTGTCCGACTCCCTTCGTAGGGTGTATGAAGGGTGTCAGACTCTTCCAAGAAGGTGTCTGACTCTCTGCACTTAGCTTGTGAGTGGTCACGACACTTACGTATAAAATTTTACCCTCAATGGAGAGTCTGACTCTTCTGTGACGTCACAGCACGTGCTATTTCCGTTTTTGTTGCTGCAAAAAGGCGCAAAACCGCCTCATTCTGCGTGCAGAAGCAATGAGAGTAGGGTAAGGTAAGTGAAAATATGATTGTATGCAATGTATTGTAGGATTGATAGACGAATGCTGTACATTGCACACTTATGTGCCTTCAATTTAAGAAATATCATCGAGCATATTTTACAAGTCTGATTATTTGGTGGATACATTTTTAACACATGCTGTATGCAGGGCGTCGCCATAGATATATTTACATGGCGGTCAGGATTGAAAGAGGCCTCCTATACCTGTTCCTTAAAGAGGCTCCTAGTTTTTGGGGGCCTCCATTTTGCTTTTCATTTAGGGGCCTTCTTTATATGAAAGGGACCTCCATGCTGAGCGCTTAGGGGCCTCCTTTATAAGTAAGAGCGCCTCCACGATAGGTCATTATTGGGCGTCTTTTATAAGTAAGGGGTCCTCCTGGATAGACAGTCTTATAATAGGCTTGTTTTATAAGTAAAGGGGCCGTCTATGTGGGCTGTTAAGTGGATGTCTTTTTTAAGGAGGTCTCTTAAGTAGATCGTTATGGGGCCTCCTGCATAGGCTAATTAGACCTCCTTTATAAGCAGATAGGCCAGGCTATTTGATACCCTAGGGACTATTCCAGGCTCTAAGTATCCGAACGGCCCTCCTGAATCTAGTAGAGGTCCTCCAAAAATCAGCCAGGGGTGTCGCCCCGTGGTGGCGACGCCCCTGACTGTATGGGTAATGGATCCAATATTATCCCGCATTTTAGCGTGTAATTTTTACTGAGCGTCGCTAGAATTATTTACGATTACAATATAATACGATGCAATTAAAGGCATGTATCGAGCAATGGGTATTCGGGGAGACAAAAAGGGGGAAATAAGCCAACAGCTTAAGCGGGGGAAAATATGATTGCGCCCCTCGGCGCAAGAGTGTCATGCTTTCTTCTTTAGAAGAGGGGTGACGGTCCCCTGCCGCAACCCCTTGAATCTTCCCACATAGTTCATTTCATGTATTTCGTCTATCGTCTATGCACATATTCCCATGTACAGACGAAGTCAAGAGATTTAAAATTTGAGATAAACATGTTACGACTCAATAGCTAAAACACAAACACACGTGCAAGCATTGTAAAGAGATATAGTTCGTGTTTAAAACATAACGGCAGGTCTAGACAAAATCGTTAGCCGGGAAATAATAAATCTGGACAATTGGAATCATCGCAGCAAGCCGAATCAAATGATATATAATATGACCTTTCTAGGTCAGGTCGAGTATTTGACCTAGCACGATCATCTTAAATATCATTCCATTCTGATTGCCATACAATTCCAGCTCTTTATATCTGTTTGCTCTATCTCTACTGGTTCAGATTAAATGAGAAATCACCTTCAGTTCCATGTTATCCTTATGGTGACATGCCTTGAACTTTAGTAACCTTAACCCGCGCCCCACCGGGGTCCGGCGCCACCTTCGCCCCACCGGGGGGGCCATCGATGGCCCCCTCTAACTCCGAAAATATGGGCGTTAGCGCAAATCTGCAAAGTGCAATAGAAAGCTCGCGTGAATTCAGTAAGAAATTACTTCGCATGTTTTAGTGCTCAGGTCAATAGTTTGACCTCCAGAGGTCAAATTAGGTCAAGATCGGCTATTTTCACTCAAATATGCAATGATTAAGCAAACTGGGCATAACTCTTATGTCATTAGAGCTATTGAGGCCTGGTAAAGTACATTTGATAGGAAATTGCCAGTACTTTTTCCGCTATGTGGAACGTAAAGACCTCCCGCCAGTGGTTTGACCGCCAGAGGTCACCTCGTGACCTAATATGACCTGAGGTCACGAAAGGTCAAACAGTGACCTTGCCGTATATCAAATGAAAGCCAGTGACAAGACAAACACGATGGTGTTTGTTTCACCGCTCTAGCTCAATTAGGTCAAAGTTATTGTCAAAATACTGTTTTTGACCTCTGGTGACCTTGGATGACCTTGGAAAAGTCAAAGGGCAAATATGACCCCTGGGATCCGTGAAAGGGTGTCCAAAACGTTGTTCTGAGCAGTCTGAGTATTTGCAATCATTTTTGTGGCTTTTATATCATGAAATAGCTTTTCCCCATGCTTTTCCAATGGGAGAGGTCGCCTCGTGACCTGACCTCAGGGCACGAAATCGAAAAATCCCGGATATACACCTTGTAGACCCTGGAGGGGTCATGAAGTGTAGGAAGTTTCAAATCGATCGACTTTGAAATGTAGCTCTTACAGAGCTCTAAAGGTGAAGTGAGGTGACCTTGGTTGACCTCGTCTGGTGACCTGACCTTGGGTGACTCGGGGTAAAAATTTCAGGGATGATGGGAAAATGATGCAGTGAGAGGTAGAGCCCTCAACCGCGGTGCTGCGCCTCGTCGTTTTTTTGCTATCCCGGAAAAACCTTAGGGGGCCATCGATGCCCCGTGGGAGGGTTAAATTCGAACCGACGAAAATTGTTCAGATGCTTTAGATAGAGACCTGTAGGGGCTATCCAACACATTTTACCGTTTTATCTACCTAGCATAGTTCTCGATATTTTAGGGGGGTACACGCCCCCGTCAAAGTAAAAGTGGCTCCGACCCCATCCAATGCGCGTGTTAACGCTGCTGCAATCGGCTAATGGTTTTGGCTGTAGTCATACGTCGAAAACTTACGGCTTCTATTCCCTGTTATTATTTACATCCTTTGTTCCTTTACGGTGCATTTGACCTCCATTTCTCTTCAGAACCCTGTGTCATTATGTACCATGTGATGTACGAGCCCCACCTGCCAACATTTACGATGCATTTCCAAAATTTGATCTAACAAATTCCATGTTTTCCAGCGCGCAGACTGAAACTGCTTGTAATATTTAACGTTGAACACCAGCACGATGTTTTTTGTTATGTATCTGTGTAAACAACCTGAACATGCTGTCTTTGCCAAAAAAATTCAAATCATGAGCAAGATATTCTACTCAACATTGTGAGTACCTCCTATCGAACGTTTTGAAAAGGCATCATAGAATTCAGCGACGTCGTGCGGGAGTGTTCTGAGTCACTAGTTTGAGAGATTTTTGTGTGGTCTCTCGACCCCGAGGTCTCTCGACCCGATAGTGCCGAAAAAGATGTAGAAGCTAGTAAGAGCGTTGTGCATTTTGTCACTACTTCTGTATCATGATAATGTAAAGGCTTTTCCAAGACAGAGCCCACGTGCTTATATCCGAATGTGGCGACTGCATAATAACTCAGAAAACTTTGATCTGGGTGCAGCATTTCAGCATTCATGTGTAAAATTATTGCTGGTGGAATGCGTGCCGTGGTTGAGAACATGTTCGGTGAATATGTGTTAAGCTCGTGAACTAATATAAATACAGAAATGCTCATCCACCATTACTTTTTACGACCGACTGGATGGAGGAAGGGGTCGCAAGAAAAAAGGACTCTAAGATACAGGGTCACAAGTGAGGAGTCAATCTACACTTGCACCATGAGACGGCATCAATACATGTGTATTGACACCCTAATTTAGAGTACTTCGCAAGAAATACACCGTAAAGCAGTGTCAGGTACCCTTGAAATGGTGGTCAGGTAAAGAGTCAGATGGATGCCGTTATTCCTTTTAATGAGGGTCGTGACTCCTTTAGATTGGAGTCATCTCCTCTCCCAACCCTACAAAAACCCTCAAATACGGTGTCTGGCCCTGTATTGACACTGGATTCGGGGGTAGTGACAATGCTAGCTGGGGTTGGCCGAACTCCCCTCCAGTGGGGACTTCGGCCAAACGGTGTCACCAAATGGCAAAAAGGTGTCATTTTTTCTATCAGTGAATCACATGATACTTCATTCATAACATTCAAATACTGTAACTTCTCTCAACATTATTATAGACGACTTTTTGTACGAAAAACGCACCGTACATACATGATAATACATGGCTTGCAAATAGACTCTCCCTGAATACCGATCTCTGCTCCTGGTAAATTTGTTATCTGATAACTTTTAGGGAATATGACACATTTCAATTCCAGAAAGCTGAGAAAGTCTGAGGCCTATCACAAAACGTTTTGTATACATTTCGGGAAAAATGAGGGGTGGGCGGAATGCAGCCCCCACCTCCGACGGAAATAGGCCTATACGCGTATAACCCGGCACCGCTTGAGCTCTTTTCGTACACAACACCGTCTGGGGATCCGATCGGACCCCTGAAATGTCGAAAACCGAAAACGATGCGGAGAAAATGAGACGGCGCTGGAAGACTTCGCTGTCTTCTACTCTGAAAGTCTGAACCATATCCATTGACCCGTGACAACACGGTGGACCAGAATGGGTAAATTTTTACAAATTTAGAAAAAAAATCGTATAATTCGGGAGCCATGAGACTTGGAACAAAACAAAAGCCATAAATGTGTCTGTGTTGGGCAGCCAAGGTTTCAAATCATATGCGTCATGATATTTCAATGCAAATTATCACCTTGACCTTCAGTCAAGGTCAAGTAATGATCTCTCAACATCATGCTGCATATTATTAAAATGACTGGGTCATGTTCATTACTATCATCCCAAATTTAACACGCGCATTGACGGGGGTCTGAGCCACCTTCGCATTGACGGGGGCGGGTACCCGCCCCTAAGATCTCGAGCACCACGGTAGGTAGCGAAAAACGGTAAACGGCGTTGGGTTGCCCATCCACTTCTCCATCGAAAACATTTGAACCATTTTTTGTCAGGTCACATTTAAGGTCACGAGAGGTTAAAAACAGCCGCCATACGGATAACATGTAAATCCAGTTTTTCGGCCATTAGATCTGAACAAGTAAAGATAGAGCAAAACGACTTAAACTACATGAATCCTCCCAGAAAGCCAAATCGAATGATAAATAATTTGACCTTGCTAGGTCCAATCAAGGATTTGACCTGACCGGAGGTCAGGTCAGGGTCAAATTATATAAAATGCATATCATTAGAACCGCAAAGCCCAGGCAAGTCTAATGCAGCTAAAATAAATGCTCTATCACCATCCGTTACTGAGTTATTCCGTAAATGCCATTTTTCCCATGTATTTCCAAAGGAGAGGTCATGCCTCGTACCTGTCCTTAGGTCATCGATATAAAAATATCGGAACATATTTTAGACAACTCGGTGGGGCCATTATGTGATATCAGTTTCAATCGGATAAGTTCACCCTGCTCCGACTTATGCTACCTTAAACTTTTTTTAGGTCGGGTCACTTGACCTGTACTGGTGACCTGACCTGAGATGACCTAACCTTAAAATTTTCCCAGAAGTTGTAAAAATGACAAGGGAAAAGGTATGCCAAGTACGGCGGCGCTACGCGCCGCTGTTTTTCTGCTATCTCCGAAAAACCCGAGGGGGGCGGGTACCCACCCCCGTCAATGCGCGTGTTAAGAGTGTATCTTCTTTTGTTCAAAAGTTATGAACACAAACATTTTCGAAAACCGTGATCTTTGGTGATCTCTGGTGACATTGGTATTGACCTGACCTCAAAATAGATGACAGTATACAGATTTTACGTTTCGGTAGCTTTGCAATGATGTTAAAAACTTGATCTAGCTCTTCTATAAGCCGAGTCACAGCCTGGCTTCTCAATCTCATTTTAGAAGCAAAAGAATCGCCTTACATTGAATTTGACTTCATAACTCGTTGCCCTGACCGGACCTTATGTCAATTTTTTATTGATGAGTTGTCAAATTCAACCCTCCCCCTAGAGTTTTTCTAAGCGACTCACGTCTCATTTGAATCGGTTTGTGATCATTTGCGAAAAACCAAGGGCCTGGAATCGGACGCACCAGGCGGCGATGGGATAGGATTCTATGCGAACCTTTTCTTGATCTGCTTGGTTTCTGGATCTCAGACGAGGGATAGCACTCAAGTAGCCCACTTTCAGTGAGCGCCAATGCGTGATGTTGGTCCAGCACGAGGACGGTTCCAGTAACGTATGGGCATTCTGGCGATGTTTCCATTTAGGGCAAGCAAAATATTATGCGAAATATCATTTATTAGATAATAGTGCTAGTCCAAAATAATGCTAGTCCAAAATGTATAAACATGTCAGTGGCTTTGATTGAAGAGCTCCAAGGTTTATATAACATTTTAATTCACCAATTTAAAGCTAATCTAATACAACCCTCACGGTCTCGTCTGGCGAGTCGGTAGAATAATATTATTGCCACAATTTTTATTGTACTTACACTACATCGGCAAACATTTACGGTTTTCTACATAATGCACTTACTAAGAATGCACCATAGTTAGCTGCTTACGGTTTCCTTATGTCTTTGGACCAGTGGACGAATCTCATCCCATTGCCTGTCAAGGTAACGGTCCTTATGCGGCACGTGGTGGCCCGTTTTACTGATTTGTAGTCATGGTCGTCTTGTGAAACGTGAGAGGTGTAAAGAGGCTGATCTCATCTAGGAATAGGAGAAATATGGAGGAGTTTCCTGGAAACTACTTACACAAATCAGTGACGCCGGCGATCCAGGGATTATTGGACATAAACATACCAAGCAGAACAGACGGTGGTATTTACCATCGAAGTGGGAGTGTCCAGTAACTCCGCAAGCATCATAAACCGGCCTCAACTGCGCTGATGGGATGGAAAAACCAAAAATCCGACTCGCCATACCACAGTTGGGGTAACCCGAAGAGGATGTTATAGAATAATAAACAGAAATCCACGTCAGCCAGGGACTGTCACTGCCACGGAGGGGTATATATGGCCGTGCGGATCCCATCATGAAACAGTCGACTCGCTTCAGCAGTACGGTCATCTCGAGCTTTGATCTAGGGCCAGCATTTATCCCCAGCCATCATCAGTGCATCCGACCAGACTTAAGCCTTGTATTTCACTTCTAGTGCCATGAAGAAACTGGTTGGGCCAAGTTTTGCCTTAATTCTCTTGGTGGTCTCTCGGACCGATTGCACCCCTGTGCAACAGCAAGCCCATCCACAGCTCCAGCGGGACCTCTTGAACAACACCGAGACGCTCTCAACACCGCAACAGGACTACATCCACTTTGCCGGAGAGCTCTGGTCGTTGGTGAAACGAGCCACAGAGTCTGCCATCACACCATCACTGACAGAGCTCTCCGCTCGGCTGGAAGCTGCTGACGCCGCGCAGAACGCCTCCATCACTGAGCTCTCTCGGCGTCTGGACACAGCCGCTGCCGAGAGGACTGCCGGCTGCCAGAAGGCCTCCTCCCAGCTGGTGACTGCCCCGCCCCGTGACTGCAGCGATCTTCCCTCTGCCTCCCCCAGCGGCGTGTACCGCATCAGTCTGGCACATGACTCGGTACCTGTGTACTGTGAGCAGGAGACGGACGGCGGCGGCTGGACCGTGTTCCAGCGGCGCGCCGACATCCAGCCGCGGCAGGACTTCTTCCGTGTGTGGGAAGACTACAAGTGGGGATTCGGCACGCTGGATGCCGAGTTCTGGTGGGGTCTGGAACACTTGTGGCAGCTGACGGCAGCGCTGGACCGTCGCTACGAGCTGCGTGTGGACCTACAAGACTTTGAGGGGGACAGCAGGCATGCCCTTTATCAGAGGTTCAGGATCTCCTCGGAAAAGGACGGATATCGGCTGTTTCTGAGCGAGTATACGGGAGACGCTGGCGATAGCCTGATTGGACACTCGAGTTATCAGTTTTCAACAAAAGATCGCGATAATGACGTACATAAAACAGCTCATTGCTCCCGAAATCACAAAGGAGGGTGGTGGTATAATAAGTGTCACGCCTCAAATCTGAACGGATTGTATTTGTCGGGTAACCATACGAGCTACGCAAACGGCGTAAACTGGTACACATGGAGAAAGCACCACTATTCACTTAAAAATGTTGAAATGAAAATTCGTCCTACCAAAAAGCTTTGATAATGAGGAATCATGTATACGAAGCATATTGTGAGACCAAGATGGTCATAACACCAAGGTCGTGTTTTCAAAATAGCATAACCGTAGTATTGTGTGGAATACATGATTTAATATATTCGTTTCCTTGTAAAATTTCAACGGTGACAGCTGACAAAAATCAATACTAGATGTTGTCTTGAAATGCCAGCATAAGTAGAAAAAGAAACATGTGCAAGGGTTATCAAAAAGCAACGAAATATTCTAAGAAAACAAAACTGATAAGATATCGAATAGAGTAAAAAAATCCACAACATTTACCAACGGAATTAAGGGACTGAATGTGTTCAACCATTGGTGAAAATATCAAGAAGAATATTAAAAAGAAAATCGTCCCTGTCATGTGAGGATGATAAGGGCAATGCGAGCATTGGTGTTTGCTCACAAGACAAATTGATAGTGGGGTTTCTCCGAAAGTCTTCAGAAGAATTAAGTCTTAGTAACTCATTTTCAAACAGACGACAGGCAGTATCAAAATTTAAGTTAGAGCAAGCTTACTTATGATACATACTAAGCCTCTACCATCCACACACAGTACATGTGATCGCTCTTGGATCTGTCACCGCTCCAGGTGGGGGCTAGTCGCCCGGCCACTCGCGAGGTGGGGTCTCCGCCAGGCCACTAACAAGGGGCGAGAGCCAGCCGCCCGGTCACTCGTGAGGTGCAGGAACCAGCCACCCGGCCACTAACAAGGGGCGAGAGCCAGTCACCCGGCCACCGTGGGGTCACCGCTCGGCCACTCGCGAGGTGCAGGAACCAGCCACCCAGCCACTAACAAGGGGCGAGAGCCAGCCACCCTGCCACTCGTGAGGTGCAGGAACCAGCCACCCAGTCACTAACAAGGGGCGAGAGCCAGCCACCCGGCCACCGTGGGTCACCGACTGGCTATTGACAAGGCGTGGGAGCCAGCCGCCCGCTTATTCACAAGGCGCGGGAGCCAGCCGCCCGGCCACCATTGGGTCACCGCCGGCTATTCACAAGGGGCGAGAGCCAGCCACCCGGCCACCGTGGGTCACCGACTGGCTATTGACAAGGCGTGGGAGCCAGCCACCCGCTTATTCACAAGGCGTGGGAGCCAGCCGCCCGCTTATTCACAAGGCGCAGGAGCCAGCCGCCCGCTTATTCACAAGGCGTGGGAGCCAGCCGCCCGCTTATTCACAAGGGGCGAGAGCCAGCCGCCCGGCCACCGTGGGTCACCGACTGGCTATTGGCAAGGCGTGGGAGCCAGCTGCCCGCTTATTCACAAGGCGTGGGAGCCAGCCGCCCGCTTATTCACAAGGCGTGGGAGCCAGCCGCCCGCTTATTCACAAGGCGTGGGAGCCAGTCGCCCGCTTATTCACAAGGCGCGGGAGCCAGCCGCCCGCTTATTCACAAGGCGTGGGAGCCAGCCGCCCGCTTATTCACAAGGCGCGGGAACCAGCCGCCCGGCCACCATTGGGTCACCGCCGGCTATTTACAAGGAGCGAGGGCCAGCCGCCCGGCCACCGAGGGCTCACCGCCCGGCCTTTTGCAAGGGGCAGATACGTTGCAAGGGGCAGATACGTTGCAAGGGGCAGATACGTTGCAAGGGGCGTGCAGATATTGCTCATCCGAAGCTATGGATGGCAAGTATCCAGGTCCTTGGAATTGCCCCGACTTTGCGCACCATCTGATGGGATGAAATTCACCATCTTATGTGCGCATTGCTTATTATTGGTTGTGGTACAGTTTCAAGCATGGATTCCTTATATGAAATAAGTGATTGTGTTTGCTTTCAGTAGAAATTGTACCAAAACACTTTTACTCCAATATCCCTAAAAATATTGAAGGAAAAAGCATATTTTTCCTTTTTGAACCAGCAATGTGCCGACAGTTCAAATGTTTCAAGTAATTGATTTTGTTCTTATCGTGGGAAAAATGCAATACCTTTAATACACAAGTCAATGCAGAATGCAATAGGCCGGCCACCCTGCTCTTTCCAGACAAAGGTGTAGTTCGCTGAGAAATGTAGCGGAGGTGTAGCTTTTTGTGGATCAGTTTCTGTCGGAACCCTCAGCAGCATATTGTATTAATAACACTGCCAAAAACGAGTCATATTTTTAACAGCGTTCGAAAATCCTCCCTAAACTCAACTCGTGAAACTCCAGAACGAGTCTAAATTTCAGGAGCTACGGGGTCTGCACGGAGACTGCACCTCCTCGACCGGTGCCCACCTTTACCTATCGCTGATCTGCAATGGTTTTGCACGGACATCAGATCCGTACTTGTTCACATGTCATATCCATACTTGTTCATATCAGATCCGTACTTGTTTACATCATATCCGTACTTGTTCATATCATATCCGTACTTGTCACCGCATCCCTCCCCTCTTCGCACTACTCCCAACCATGGCTCGAGACGAGCGTTTTGCTTCGGTCGGCCAGTTTGAGTTACTTATCCCTTGTTCCTGTGGTGGGGGGTTTGAACGCCCTTTCACTTTATTGAAAGGAAAACGGTAATGTGGAGCGCCGCCGTACTTGCAGCACCTATCATTGATTAACTACGGTTTCGAAAAATGTTGGGCTTGGGTAATTTCAGGTCAGATCGTTAGACCAGGTCAAGTAACCTCACCTCTAAAAGGTTTTTAAAGGGAATGTGGCACCTTGGTCGAATCCTTGAATTTAGTGTAGTTAGGCGTACTTTTAGCCGAAAATAATGAAACCACTCATGATTTCTCTGAAAATGTTCAACAAGTTCAATATTTTTATTTTTAAAATACTCGTCCGGGAAAATAAATAAATGTCTGCCTGTGGATGATGTCATGATCTGGCAGCCACTACCATACTCGAAACGCTTCAAGGGCTTCGATTGGCTGATACTCATCGTGACGTCAGCTTATGTCGTCACACCAGTAGCTCACAACAATGGCCGCCTGGCGAGAGGTACATGGAGGTACATTTCGGGTAGGTTTTAGCTTTTTCCTACGAAAATATCGAGTTCTATGACAAATTATATATAGAGAACTGGGCTTTCCGACTTGCTTTACAACTTGGCTATCTCGGTTAACACCCGCACTGGAGGGGGGTCTGCCACTAACGCGCACTGGAGGGGGCCTGGTGGGCCCCCCTAAGATCTCGAAAACTAAGAGCTATAGAAAAACGAAATTTAAGAGGTGGGTGGGGATTATGGTGATCTACATCATGACCAATTTTATTGACCTAGGTCAATATCTTCAAGGTCAAACGAGGTCATAAAGGTCAAAACTTCGCCATGCTGGGGACCGACCGGTAAATGCCGTGATTATGCGGGAAATTGGCGGGAATAAGCTAAAGGTGGACCAGGGTCATATAGAGAAGGTCTCAAAAAGCCTTCCCTTCAATTTTGGGGTCAAGGTCATTCAAAGTCATTGATCTGTAAGGTCACAATATAGTATACTACTTATAATGTACACTTCGACTAACACTATAGCCACTGTTTGGTGGGAAATGAGGATTGACCTTTGCAAATGACCTTTGAGCTTGCCCTTTGACCTTGACCTTGGTATTGGGGTACCTTATCGATGACGTCATAGCATAATGTACGTCAGACCGGGTAACGTCATTTGACCGGAAGCACTGTGGTCAGTGACCTTGAAAGTGCCGATATGACCTTGACCTGTGACCTTTGACCTTGAACTTGACCTTCATGTGAGGTGACCTTGACATATAATCCCGGTTATATGGTGTTATGACTTCACCACTCGATCTCCAATGCACGCTAACTGGTCCGACCACGCGATTACGGCGATCTCAAAATGCAGGTCTGACTTTAAAAGCCTATAAGTCAAAAAATTTCGACCGATTTTCAAAAAATCTTCACCAATCGACGCGCTATTAAATTCTGTTAAATGTGGCAAAGTATCGTGTTTCGGCTACGAGCGGTTCTCCGGCCACCTCGGAAAAACAGGCGGGGGTGGGCCTCCGAGCCCCCCTCCAGTGCGCGTGTTAAAATCACGTTATAAAGGTGCCACATTCCCTTTAAGTGGCAACAATGAGGAAATGTATGATCTATTGATCTAAGATTCATATCACATGATAGACCCATCGAGTATCACAAGTTGCGGTAACTAGATTTTCTATATCAAGGGGTTAGGGTCAGGCGCGAATACCTATCCAGTGGCTTTGAACTTTGAGAGGTCATCTGAGGCTTCTAAAGCAGTTTTCCAGATTTGGATTAATAGCTTCGCAGAAAATATTAAAAGTTTATCTTTACATATTAATTTAGGTTTACCGATGCAAGTCGATTGCAGTACATATTAACTGTAAAAGGTCAGATGCTGGCTACAACCTGACCTTAGATCAGGCTATTTTTGTACAATTTGATCCCATTTTGTTTATGTTATAAGCAACTCAAGATTCTGTAACGGGAGGAATCTAATTATGTCTAAACACCATGTCAAACTCTAGAGTCAGAAAATATCACTAGCGTGAGTGCCCCTTTACATGCCATGACTTCAATATCAACCTGAGCCAAAAGGGGAACAATATATTTGCGTTTTCATTGAGCCTGGGCTATCTACCACTAATCACGATTTCCGCTACCACGCACAGGGCCCGAAATTGAGATGAATGTTCGAAATCGACCCTTTTCCCTCCCTCTGGGGCGAAGGTAGATCGGAGGCCCTCTGGGGCGGGGGTTAAGTCAGGTGTCAAATTGGACAGGTACTGTCTCTGACATCGAAATCCAGCACTGACGCCAGTCAATCGCCGAATAGAATCGCTTGAATAGTCATTTTCTTAACACGCGCATTGACGGTGGGGCGGGCACCCGCCCCCCTCGGGTTTTTCGGAGGGAGCAGAAAAACGGCGGCGCGTAGCGCCGCCGTACTTGGCATGCCTTTTCCCTCATCATTTTTACAGCTTCTGTGAAAATTTTAAGGTTAGGTCATCTCAGGTCAGGTCACCAGTACAGGTCAAGTGACCTGACCTCAAAAAAGTTTAAGATAGCATAAGTCGGAGCAGGGTGAATTTATCCGATTAAAACTACATCACATAATGGGCCCACCGAGTTCTCTAAAACATGTTCCGGTATTTTTATATCAATGACCTAAGGTCAGGTACGAGGCATGACCTCTCCATTGGAAATACATGGGAAAAATGGTTTTACTGCATAAGTCGGTAACGGGTGGTGATAGATCATTTATTTTAGCTGCATTAGACTCGCCTTGGTTTTGCGGTTCTAATGACGTCCATTTTGTATAATTTGACCCTGGCCTGACCTCAGGTCAGTTCAAATCCTTGATTTGACCCAGCAAGATCAAATTATATACCATTGGATTCGGCTTGCTGCGAGGATTCATATAGGTCAAGTCGTTTTCCTCTATCTTTACTTGTTCAAATGTAACGGCGGAAAAACTGGATTTACATGTTATCCCTATTACGGCATGTTTTGACCTCTTGTGACCTTAAATGTGACCTGAAAAAAAATGGTTCAAATATTTTCGATGGAGAAGTGGATGGGCTACCCAAACACATTTTACCGTTTTTCGCTACCTACCGTGATTCTCGAGATCTTAGGGGGGCGGGTACCCGTCCCCCTCGTCAAAGTGAAGGTGGCTCAGACCCCCGTCAATGCACGTGTTAAAAAATCATATCTCACGACTTTGGAAGACAATTAGAGAGCAACATCACGCCATGGCTAGTTTGTGGATTGAGAAAGCCAGTTATATCACGACATAGCGTGGATAGGCTGGCTAGGATACTTTGTGTTCCGCCTGAAGCTTGTCTGGGACTCGACGACTGAAAGCGTGGGTTTTTACGATCGGAAACTTCCGATCTCTAATATTGTATCCCTCTCAAAGTTAAACAAATCACATTAACTTTGAAAACATTTTCGTGAGATATCAAACATCCCTCAGCACAACGCAGAAGAACGGGCCTTAATTGCTTGCTTACTCCTTGCCCCACCATGGGGCCATCGATCGGGCCCCCAAGTTTTTTTTCGGGATAGCAGAAACACGACGAGGCGCAACACCGCATTTGAGCGCTCTATCTCTCACCCTATCATTTTCCCACCACCCCTGAAATTATTTACCCCGGGTCACACGATTTCAGGTCACCAGGCGGGGTCAACCAAGGTCACCTCACTTCAACTTTTGGGGCGCGGTGTGTGGTCGCTAGCGTCCGCAGCCGACCCGGGTTCGCCCGGCTTCCTGAACAAGGAGCAAGCTGCTCCCGAGAAACCCTTCCAACAGGAAAGGTTGGCGACGCCATATGACCCTCAGTTGGTGCGTCGATAAGCCCAAAAATTATTATTCACTTCAACTTTTGAGCTTTACAATAGCTACATTTATGAGCCGATCGATTTCAAACTTCCTGAACTTTATGACCCCTCCAGAGTTTACAGCATGTATATATCTGAGAATTTTTCGATTTCGTGACCTGAGGTCAGGCCACGAAAGTGACCTCTCCCATTGAAAAAGCATGGGACATCCTATGATCTAAATGTCATAAAAAGGATTGCAAATGATCAGATTACTCAGTAAAGCGTTTTTGGACACTCTTTCACGGATCCCAGGGACGATATTTGCCCTTTGACCTATCTGAGGTCATCACAGGTCACTAGAGGTAAAAACAAGTATTTAAACAATAACTTTTGACCTAATCAAGCGCGAGCGCTGAAATAAACGTCATTGTGTATGTCTCATCACTGGCTTTCGTTTGATATACGGCAAGGTCACTTTCTGACCCTTCGTGATCTCAGGTCATATTAAGTGAGGAGGTGACCTCTGGAGGTCAAACCACAGGCGGTAGGCCATTATGTTCCACATAGCGGAAAGAGTTCTGGCATTTTCCTATCAAATGTATGTTACCAGATGGTAATAGCTCTAAGGGCATGAGAGCTATGCCCAGTTTGCTTAAGCATTTCATATTTTAGTGGAAATAGCCTATCGTGACCTAACTTGACCTCTGGAGGTCAAACCATTGACCTGAGCCCTTCAGCGTGCCAATTAAGTTCTTACTGAATTCACCCGAGCTTTCTAATGCACTTCGTAGATTTGCGCTAGCTCCTATATTTTTGGAGTTAGAGGGGGGCATCGATGGCCCCAGGTGGGGCGAAGGTGGCGCCAGATCTCCGGTGGGGCGCAGTTTAACACGCGGATTGGAGAGGGGTCTGGTGTCAACCCGTAGTGGAGGGCGGATCCTTAAGTGTCCCTCTGAGATCTAAAAAACAGAAGGGTTAAAAGTACGCCCGTTTGGGGTGTGTGGAGGCGGTAATGATCTACATTACAGCCAATTTTCATTGATCTAGGTCGATATTTTCAAGGTCAAGCAAGGTCGTAATTGTTCAATCTGGGCCGTGCTTGAAACCTATTGGAAAATTCCGTAATTTTTTTCGAAAGCCATAAATGTACTTAAAGCAGACTAAGAACATAAGTAACCTGTGCCATTGACCTTGACATTACGTAACTTTAGCTATGAAGTCATAGCATAACTTACTTCATACTGAACAATAACATCTAACCGGAAAACTGGGCCCATGACCTTAAACATGCTTGTATGACACCAACCTGTGACCTTTTACATTGATCTTTATTTGAGGCGACCTTGACGTATAATCCCGAATGTATGGAGCTATAACGTCACCACTCGGTCTACAGTGCAGGCCTTCCAGAGCGGCAACGCGGATTGTGACTGTCTGGAAATATTTTTATATATATATATATATTTCACTTTGAAAGCCGTTAAGCCAAAACATTATTGACCGATTTTGAAAATAATTTCACCAATCGACGAGCTTGTTTTTTTAAATGTAGCTAAGTAACATTTTCTGGCGGTGGGCGGTTCTCCAGTCACCTTGAAAAAAATAGGTGGGGGGGTGCACAGGACGCTGTCCACTGCGCATGTTAACACGCCCCTCGCTGGGGTCCCTTGCATGACGCGCCCCGCTGGGGGGGCGTATTTCGCACTACCGAATCTTATTTCCCAGGAAAGCTAAAGAAAAATTACGGACGGCGTTCGAAAGCTTTTGACAATACGAAGAGAAAGTATAGGTACCATTTTTATGTCAGGTCAATATTGAGGTCAGCATAGGTCAAAGATGGTTCCATAGCCTTACAACAGGGCAGTGTGCGTTTGCACCTACAGATACTTACTCGGCAAAGCTAAAACAAAATTTATACATCATTGGGTTCCTCTCATCGTGGCGAATCGATTATGTATAATACTACCTTTATAGGTCAAATTGTGAAAATGACCTGACCTCGAGCTAGGTCAGGGTCACATGGTGACCTGGTATGGTCATGTTGCATTTCAATCGACCTCCCGTGAAAGTATAAGCATAAGTCAAGCAAAATAAGAGCTTTATCTCAATTCAGTGAGAAGTTATTAGCAAAACAATCACTGTATGCTCATGTGACCTGGCATGACCTTTCAGAGATCAGATGATCAAAAACTTAATTTTATGGTCATGATCGTGGTACGAATACACGGTGCGAAGATTTTCAGCTTTATATATCCAGTATTTACTGAAAACGAGCCCTTTCATAAATTTCACCATCGACTTAATGGGGTTACCAACAAATTGACCCCTCCTTAGGTCAACAATATCAAAATTCAGAGATAGGAGTTTGCAGACTCTAATCACCTTACCATATTGTGAAAGTTTTAAATTGATCAGTTGGCAGATTTTCCCTAGGCACCGCTTCAAAGTCGTGATTTTAGGTTTTGAGGTCGGGTCGCTTAACCTTGGATAGCTCCTTGACCTGGCATGGGCTGACCTAAAAAGTTAGGTAAGATGCGTAAAATTGATCAGGGATAATGTATAATTTTTTTCTCTGTGTTTCCTCTTTTTCATTATCTGGGGAAAACCTGGGGGGTTATCTGGGGGTTGCGTTATCTGGGAAGGGGGGCGAATTTCGCCCCCAGCGGGGCAGGTTTTAACCCTGTCACGTACATGGGGCTGTTGCAACTCCCTCTAAGGTTTAAGAATTAGAAACGCGCTTTTTAAGTTAGAGCCTTGAAAGCTTGTATAGCTTCTGGGGCATACATTGCGCATTTTCTGATTGTTGAAAAATGTTCCTACCTTTCAAGGTCACAGAGCTATGTCCTCAAGGGTGGAAGCATGTTAAGGTCATTTGGGTGCCTATACTCGTTTTCACCTGAATGCTACAGACTCTCATCGTTCTTTTGCAGCATTTGTTCATGAATTGGCGCAGAACATTTTCTTCTAACCTTCGAGAATCACTTGTATCAAGTTAGACCTTACATGACCTTTATTGAACTTCAATGACCTTGATTTGACCTTGCGTGACCTCAGTGATAACTCTGCGTCGAATAACTAGTGCATATGCGTGCTTCGATTCGGTATTTCTAAATTAGAAGAACACCGAATTAGTTGACTTGCATCCGATACGAACTTGACCTTTTTCGACCTGTGACCTTATTTGAACTTGAAAGAGGCGTAAACAATAACAGATGAAGAAGCAAGCACTTGCTGGGTGCATATTAATGCAGAATGGCTTATAAGTATTGAATTTGAACTATATGGATTGGACAATTAACTAGTTGGTTTGTATATTTTATGGACTTGAACTTTTTTTAATTTGACCTTATTTGACCTTGAAGGAGGTGTAAGCAATAGCAGATGATGAAGCAGGTACTTGGCGTAAATTATGCAAAATTGCTTATGAATAGTCAATTTGCAGTATGAGAAGGACGCTGAAAAAGACGTTTTTCTTCCAATACGGACTTGACCTTGTTCGACCTTTGACCTAATTTGACCTTGAGTGGGTGTAAGCAGTGACATATGATTAGACAAGGACTAAATTTGAGTAAATGATGCAGAATGGCTTCAGAATAGTCCATTTGAATGATGTGGGCACTGAATTAGTTGACTTGCTTCCAATATGGACTTGACCTTTTTACCTACTTATTGGGGTCAACCAGGTCATTAACCTGACCTGGAAGTTGACCTGACGACCTGAGATTTTGATGAAAGAAGCCTTTGGCGTTGCTTAAAGTGCTAAATTTAAATTCAGCGTCCAAAATTGCCCCTCTCAAATTGAAGATTCGACATATTGGGCAATTTAGAGTTTTACCGGTCAGTGACCTTGTGACATTTGACCTCACCTCCTGTATTACCTAGATGAGTCACATAGGAGCATAGCACATGAATATATGCGTAAATGCTAGTTTCGCAATTTAATGACCATACAAATGTGATTTGTTACCAAAATTCCGGTCAATAGCAGCCAAGACGGCAAAATAGGCTGCAACAGGGCGAAAATCAGGTCATTGACCTGACCTGGAAGGTGACCTTATGAACTAAGGTAATAGAAGATTGTCATCAATCGCGAGTACTCTTGACGACTAACACACTGGTTTTTACCGCGGAGCTGTACGTCAATTAGGGGCCAATCGCAATGGGGCTGCAACAACACCCTGTACGGGCGAAGGTGGTGAAAACCCGAGTACGTGCGAGGGTTAAGATACATATAATATGCATGTAAATTCTGAAATTGCAGCCAAATAGGTGTCAAGCCTCTATTTCGCGTAATTCATATTTGGAAAATACGCATCAAGCTGTGCCAGAATGAATAAGAACCCCAGGTCTCCTGAACCTGCCAACATTTTTCTAAAGTAGAGTGTGCAAGCACAGGAAAGAGAAGCGACAGATGTATTGAAAAAGCTTGACATCTCATTGCGAGGAGCACACACTAATGCCAGTGAGGGCGAATCAGAGACGCTGTTCCGTGTAAAGCTATGTCGCTGATACACGTGGGGTTATGAATTGATCCCTCGCGTGGGGCGGAAGGCATGCACGGTGGTCACGTGACCGGCATTAGGCTGTCGAAGATCGCGTCGGCCATAGCGCTACGGCTCCTATGCTTTGTCTTTGCGTTCGGCCGTTATTTGGGTGCTACCCTCTTTAGTACAAGAGATGCTATCATATTCTTGAAGGACAGGACTTAAAGCAACATTGTCACTTAACGGATGGGATAAAAATTGCTGCATTGTATTTCACTGAGACTGAAAAGTAATCAGAAATTTCAGGACTCATCTGTATTATAATTATGGAATTAAATCATTTATAAAGGGAAGAAACAAAATGGAGGTTTAACTGGTACATGAAATCATCAACTTTTGCTTCAGATTTGTATCAGTATTTTTCCACAACATATGTGGATATCACTGATATTCTTTTAACACTCGCAGTGGAGAGGGTTCTGGTGTCCTTTTTTCATTTGAGGGGGCCTGAAGTACCCACCTGAGATATAAAAACCAAGAAGGTTAGAAAGACCACCGCTTGGAAGTTTGTGAAGGGGATGATGGTCTACACTATAGTCAAGTTTTATTGACCTGTAGGTCAATATTTTCAAGGTTAAGCGAGGTCGTAAAGGTCAAGTCCGAGCCCTGCTGGAAACCTATTACGAAATGCCGAGATTATGCGGAAAAAGGGTAATGCACTGAAAGCGGACTTACAAGGAAGGTACCATACAATTTTCACTGAAATTTTTAGATCAAGGTCAATCAAGGTCACTGACTTATAACGTAACAATATGGCATATCCCCAACTGTTCAGCCATAGTGATTAAAGACATCATGACTGATGCTGATTAAAGACATCTGACCGGAACACAGAGGTATATGACATTGAGAATATTTTATCGCATTAACATTTCACCCTGACCTTCATGTGAGGTGACCTTCACCTCACCATATTCCTCACCTCACCTGGTTATTACATCACCACTCGGTCTATAGGGCAGGGGAAACTGGTGCGACCACGCGATTACGATGGTCTCAAAAGAAAGGTCTGATTTTGAAAGCCTAAAAGTAAAAAAAACTATTGACCGATTTTTCAGACATCTTCATCCATCAGCACGCCCATAAATTTCATCAACTTTAGCTGAATTGCCTTTTCCGCCTGCGAACAGTTCTTCGGCTAGTTTGGAAAAATGTGAGGGATGCACCTTAGGACCCCCTTCACCCGCGTGTGAAGCGACAAAGGTAAATGAGTGAGTCGGGTATATCACTTTTCAACACACACGCATACCTAATATAAGAACAAACAAAAAACAGTCCTTGCTCACCTGATGGTGTTCAAGGTGCTGATACATTTGCCTATACTTACTGTACGGACTCTTTTCTTATTATGGATATCCATATATAATAAATTGTTATATCAAGATGGTATCGCTTGCAATTTATTCGCGTTTAAGTTACTTTCCATATCATAGCAGGATGAGTCTCCACTGTTACATTTTTCTCCGGGTTAGCGTTAGGGTGTTGTTGGGATCGCCGTGGGGGTGCGTTTTTGCTGCCGGTTGATTGGACAACGTACCTTTCTTAGAAAAAATTAGATCCTGGCAACTACCCAAAATATAGAACAGCTATATGCTGAGTATTCCTTTGATCTTGAACACCGTGAACAAGATGAGCTTGCAATCCGGGGTTGCAGGACTTAGTGTCTTCGTTGCTAGACTCCAGATTTGAAGTGAATGCATTTGTATTGCGTGGTTTGGATTTCCACGGGGGAGTTGCCTCCCATGTCCCATTTTGTCCAGTGACAAGGCTCCTTAAATACGAGAGTCAGCATTTCGTGCGAAAGGACCTGCTGGGAGAAGCCCTAAAACAATATGCTGCACTACACTTTGCTGCCTCGCCTTTCTATTGCCGACAAAAAACTCAATTACTTCGCCACTAGAAAAAATATAGGACTAGATTATACATTTTTAAGCCCTCCGTAACAGTAAATTTCCTACTTCGAGTCGAACGTTTTCTTGGATTTGAGGTTTTTGTTGCTCATGCTTACGATACAATTATGTCCTCAACTAACCGAAATCGATTGTTATGACAATATGGATGCGGAGGCTTCTCTGAGCCACCCCCCCTCATCTGGCTTAAGGTAGATATCCTGCTCTATCGACTCACGAACGTCAGCGGCTCAGAAAGATCCCAGGGGCAGCGAAGTTTTCGAATAACCGCCGCCACTGTGGAGCGGACTGGAGGCAAACCGCCGGACAAAATGCTCCGCATGTTTACTTCATGCATACGAAATGCCTTAAGTCACGTATTTCTTGCAGTCACAGTTTTTGCGCAGTTGTTTTTAGAGTGGCGCCGCCCAGGCTGTCTTGTTGCTGTACATACAGCTGTCCCCAGGCGCATCTCCACGCAAAATAGCCTCGGTGGATGGCTGTTGTTTTCTAACCAGCCAATAAATTCACGCGTTGAAAGTTCAGCACACTGTGCTGATGAAAAAAATATGATCTTTAAGCTTGTTTATTCAACCTTAGTCTGGAACTTATTGGATACAAGGCAAGCTAAAATACCAAGCAGAGCCTTTGTGAGAGTCTCGTGCAGGTACTCGCATCAAACAGGCTCGAATATATTCTGAAGTAACTCAATGAAATACATCACGTTAGGGCAGGGATTTGTTTTATACACAGGAAATTAATCACTGAGATACGTCATTTGGCGGCAGGGAGTTGTTCGAAATGTTAGAAATGCTTCATTGAAACACGTCATGGGAAAGAAGGGCATGGCTTGAAATACGAGGATTGCCTCGTAACAATAATGTGACATGAGGAGATAGCTTGATCCGCCCAGTGTATGTATGTACATACATTACAGGCGTCTCAGGAAAATGCACTGGTTTGGAAGAAGGAGGAACTACCCTACTCCCTGACCCTTGGACTGATCGGTCTAATTATCACATTGTAAATACTGTTCACGCCATTCCATTTGGGCCAATATCTGCTCTCGGCGAAATCATTATTTGAGCGATAGATAGCCTTTGAAAAGCTCGATTTACCTTACTTTTAGGCGCTAAATACCTACTTGATCACAAATAGAAATTATATAAGTATGCAATCGCTCAAAATTAATCACATCATCATATTCATTCGAGCACACAACAAAAAACAGTACAAATCGTCTATTGGTGGGTTGAATTCCCGAATGAGCAGTCGCTTTTGTTTTTATTGTGGCTCACCCCTATTTCTCAGCACCTGTCAAATTGTCTGAATTCTACCGAGAAATGGTTGTAACTTTACGAGCCCTGGCGGAAACTGAACGTGACGGAGCTGCGTGACTGCATTTGGCACGGGCCTCGTAAACTGCGATTCGTGTGACGATCACCATAACTGAGTCGGGGGCGTTTAAGTTGTTTCCACCTGAAATCAAAAGGTCCGGCACACGTGGCCTTGTTTCCACTCAATACCGACTATGAGGTGTACTGCACTAAAGCAAGAATGATTTACGTTTTATATGACGTAACAGGGATAAGTTTGTGGAGCGCTTTCAGCACATCCGGGAACTTTTGAACTGGCACCGGGACTTTGGAGTATCGCATCTAATTGAGAAGTGATCTGGAACAGTCGTTACCAGGCTAATACCGCAGCTAGTAAACAAGTTGAGAAACCTTCAAACCAGTTCCAGTACGAATAAACCAGGAGCTCAAATTTCCGGCTTCAACGTCATGACTGGTACAAATAATCGCCTTAAAAGCTGACGAATTTTCAAACCGTCAGTTGAAAAGCGAATTGAAAAGTTAAAAAAATGAAATGAAAAAATTGAAAAGCGAATTGAAAAGTAATTGCTGATCTTTCTTTACTTGTGTCTTTGCGCTTAGTATTAACAAGCGCATTGACGGGGGTCTGAGCCACCTTCGCTTTGACGGGGAGGGGCGGATACCCGCCCCCCCTAAGATCTCGAGAACAACGGTAGGCGAAAAACGGTAAACGGCGTTGGGTAGCCCATCTACTTCTCCATCGAAAATATTTGAACAATTTTTTGTCAGGTCACATTTAAGGTCACGAGAGGTCAAAACATGCTGTCATAGGGATAACATGTAAATTAAGGTTTTCGGCCATTACACGTGAACAAGTAAAGATAGAGCAAAACGAGTTAAACTATATGAATCCTCGCAACAAACCAAATCAAATGATATATAATTTGACCTTGCTAGGTCAAATCAAGGATTTGACCTGACCTGAGGTCAGGTCAAGGTCAAATAAGATAAAATGCATATGATTAGAATTGCAAAGACAAGGAAAGTATAATGCAGCTAAAATAAACGCCAGTTACTGAGTTATTCAGTAGAAACCATTTTTCCCATGTATTTCCAATGGAGAGGTCATGCCTCGTACCTGACCTTAGGTCATCGATATCAAAAATACCGGAATATGTTTTAGAAAACTCGATGGGCCCATTATGTGATATGAGTTTCAACCGGATGAGTTTACCCTGTTCCGACTAATGCTATCTTAAACTTTTTGAGGTCAGGTTACTTGACCTGTACTGGTGACCTGACCTGAGATGACCTAACCTTAAAATTTTCACAGAAGTTGTAAGAATGATGAGGGAAAAGGTTTGCCAAGTACGACGGCACTACGCGCCGCCGTTTTTGTGCTATCTCCGAAAACCCCGAGGGGGCGGGTACCCGCCCCCCGTCAATGTGCGTGTTAAGAACAAACTCAGGGAAGGATTACTGTCATCCATCCCCACCAAGAAAAAGTGAATATGCAGATAAAATGTTTCACTTGATGTCTGAATTGTCATAGTTTTGAATTCATCTTCAAGTGGTCTGAGTACGCCACCAATGTGTAATGTATGATTCGCACCATAAGCATCGCCACCGGCAAAAAAGCGTGGGTTTCCATTCAATATTAACCCGCGCCCCACCGGGGGGTCCGGCGCCACCTTCGCCCCACCGGGGGGGGCCATCGATGGCCCCCCTCTAACTCCGAATATATGGGCGTTAGCGCAAATCTGCAAAGTGCAATAGAAAGCTCGCGTGAATTCAGTAAGAAATTACTTCGCATGTTTTAGTGCTCAGGTCAATGGTTTGACCTCCAGAGGTCAAATTAGGTCAAGATCGGCTATTTTACTCAAATATGCAATGATTAAGCAAACTGGGCATAACTCTTATGTCATTAGAGCTATTGAGGCCTGGTAAAGTACATTTGATAGCAAATTGCCAGTACTTTTTCCGCTATGTGGAACGTAAAGAGCTCCCGCCATTGGTTTGACCGCCAGAGGTCACCTCGTGACCTAATATGACCTGAGGTCACGAAAGGTCAAAAAGTGACCTTGTCTTATATCAAATGAAAGCCAGTGACAAGACAAACACGATGGTGTTTGTTTCACCGCTCTAGCTCAATTAGGTCAAAAGTTATTGTCAAAATACTGTTTTTGACCTCTGGTGACCTTGGATGACCTTGGAAAAGTCAAAGGGCAAATATGACCCCTGGGATCCGTGAAAGGGTGTCCAAAAACGTTGTTCTGAGCAGTCTGAGTATTTGCAATCATTTTTGTGGCTTTTATATCATGAAATAGCTTTTCCCCATGCTTTTCCAATGGGAGAGGTCGCCTCGTGACCTGACCTCAGGGCACGAAATCGAAAAATGCCGGATATTCACCTTGTAGACCCTGTAGGGGTCATAAACTGTAGAAAGTTTCAAATCGATCGACTTTGAAATGTAGCTCTTACAGAGCTCTAAACGTGAAGTGAGGTGACCTTGGTTGACCTCGTCTGGTGACCTGACCTTGGGTGACCCGGGGTAAAAAATTTCAGGGATGATGGGAAAATGATGCAGTGAGAGGTAGACCCCTCAACCGCGGTGCTGCGCCTCGTCGTTTTTCTGCTATCCCGGAAAAACCTTAGGGGGGCCATCGATGGCCCCCCTCCCCCGGTGGGGCGAGGGTTAAACCTAGGCTGCTCACAAAAAAACCTGTTTCTCTAAAACGAAACATTTACCGAATTGGGCTCAGTGTGTCTTCCCCCTATACCGGTTGCACACAATTTCCGATTAGCTCACAATTGAGTTTGAATCAGGAAGATTCGAATGAAAAGTGGGGGAGGGGGCAGACCTGCCTGATCTTCCTATTCCTATGCGTATGACTCACATTTTAAGAGCAATTGAAAATGTTTCGACATGGTCGGTTGGACATTATCAGTAAATCTATCATCAAATCGGAGATTGTTTTGCAGTATACCCGAATTGTAGATAAGCGTGGTATCGGGAAGATGTTTCATACCACTGCAAACGACGCGGGGCACAAATCAGAGTGAAACTCATGTAGGCGTTTTGCCAACGTCCATCAACTTCGTGCAATAGGTCTCAGGCTCCTGTAAAAATAATTAAATCTGTTCTAAGTCTCCTACACAACCAATCTGCAAAAGTGGACTGTCTGCCTTGGTGTACCTTCAAATCGGACGTTTCTGGAGTGATTTCTGAGCGCCGGGAACCACTGAAACAATATGTAGATACGGCACCCGCGTGACGGGAACTCCGAGCCTCATACTGTGACAGCCGACAGGAGCCACTCCCCGCAACGTCCAGAAAGAACGAAACAGTGAATAGCTTCTACAATAAGGAGAAAACCATTTGTGATTATGTTTAGCCGAAGCGAGTATGGAAAGCTGTTGCCGACAGAGCGTGGTTTCTGCCGTAGACGCAGCTGAAGCCTTCGCGGCTGAACATGCGTGAAACACCACCGTCGTGACAAATCTCCAACCGCTGCTGGTACCAACGCTTCCAGCTGTCTCGCCTAGAGGTCGAACCCTAGCGGCACGTCACATCACCGCGGGGAGAAGTACTAAACAGGTACTCGGTATTTATTCATTTGGCGCTGGCGTGGCGGCGGTGCCGGCGGCAGTGTGGGACAAGCCTTGGAAATGTTGTCGATCAATAGGGCCCCCACACGCGCGGCTGGGCACACGCCAAACGCATCAACACAGCGCTGTCGAGACCAATGCGCCGACCAGTGACTTGCGTGTCGTGGCGCACCAGAGACGCTTCAGACGCACCGCAGACGCTTCTGACGCAGCGAGACGATACAGGCCTCGGCGACGACCCAGCTAACTAGGTGGTCTGTTTTCACCGTCCCACTTTAATAAGAGTGAAGGTGGATGCAGATTGAGGTGGCGGTGGAATTAGGCTCGTTTACACTGGACGCTGCCGGCAGCGGAGGTAGCCAGGGAAATAAACAACTCCGGCCTCCTCATCCCACCCTGCTGAGGCTAGCAGCGGAAACTAGACTGCCTCAGGCGTTGATGAAGTGGGCCAAAATCACGGCAGACCCGGGGCTGCCGCTGCCTGGTGATATATGGAGGCTCTCCTGCTGTTTCGCCCCACCACCTAAATGGACCGTTCACAGACAAATAAATCCCGCACGGCGAGCCACTGAAAACAAAATCCAGTACGGTTGATAGCTTCACCACACATGTCAAGTTTACGCCATGAAATCCACCATGTCATAAATACCTTGTCAGCCAGGACTCTAAGTTGGATTATTAATGTGTAAAGCGGCGAGCGACCAAAGAACTCAAACACACAGAGAAGAGCGACACTAGTTTTTTTCATGTCGCCAGTCGTGAATGCCGTGTCTTTCCTCCAGACATCCGTGAGCCGCGGGCAGGGTACTTCTGTTGCGATGTCGTATTGGCAAGCCTGCGAAATTCCGAAATATCTGATTGGTTCTTTTCGAATCAATAATATTATTAATTGATATTTTGTTTGAAAAAGGATAGGAATACATCATGCACAGCAGTCTTGCGATGATTAGTTAGATTGGTCTGCAAGGAGATTCTTCATGGTGTCACTACCGTTCAAAAACGGGTTGAAATGAGCAGTGCCCTAAGTCCTAAAGAGCCCAAGGAGTATTTTTCCAAGGCGTCAGAGAACCGTTGGCAGCCGAAAAATGCTATTTGACTAAATATGGGAAACCTTATGGGCGCGTCGATTGGTGAAAGAAGTGATCAAATCGGTCAATAGGTATGTGCTTTTGGGCTTATGGCCTTTCGAAGTCAGGCCTACATTTTGGGTCGTCACAATCGCGTGGTCGCACCAGTCCCCCTGCACTTTTGACCGAGTGGTGAAGTAATAACGTTATATAATGGGGGTGAAATGTCATGATCACCACAGATGAAGGTAAAGGTCAAGGTAAGATACAACAGGTCAAGGTCATACAGGGGCGTAGCCAGGATTTCGCTCACCGGGGGCGGGCGGCGCCCCGAAAAGAGCCCCTGTGACAGCGCCAAAAGGGCTCTGGTGGGTAAAAAGGGCACTGCTTGTTACAGAATAGAGTGCTGAAGAGGGCTTTAGAGGGTCATGTCTGGTATGAAATTTAAAATTTGGCCACAGAGCACAGTGCGGGCGAGCCGCACTTCGCGCGGCCCGTGTCCTCAGGGGGCCCTTCAGGCCCTCAGGGGGGGGCGTCTGTCCCTGCGCCCCCCTTGGCTACGCCCCTGAGGTCATACCAGCTTTTCAGGGTCAATGACCCAAGTACTTTTGCTCAGACGACGTTACTGTTTGACGTATGTTATGCCATGACGTCATAGTTGAGGTAACTCAATGTTAATGTTAAGGTTTAAGGTCATTGATCAAGGTCAGGCCCTGATTTCTCGCCCAATAGTCGCTATATTGTCAATTATAGAGTACATTATCGAAAATAAATCATATTGTGATGTCATAGGTCAATTATCTTAAATGACCTCGGCCCCAAAATTTCAGAGGACATTGTGTGGGACTTCCCTTCCATTATCTTAGCCCGCTTGCAGTATATTTCCGCTTCTTTCCCGTACAATCACGGAATCTCCCCAACAGGTCTCCAGCATGGGCCAGGTTTGGGTTTTAGGACTTTGTTCGACCTCGAAGACTTTGACCTAGGTCAAATTTTTTTTTAAATATTTTTGCGTTCCCTTCCCGGGAACATTTTGTGTTAGTAGCTTAGTCTCATTCATATAGCGCACTCACACTATGTACAGAGCGGAAGTTTCCATTTGCCGGCACCCTAACGAGACAGCGGCACCGCACTCGGCGGGTCATAGGCTGCTCCGGTCTCCCCAAGCCGCAGCGCCCGGCATAGGTCGAGCCCTCACGTGAGGGCCGCGGGCGAGAGACCGGACCGGTGGATCACTTTAACCCGCGCCCCACCGGGGGTCCGGCGCCACCTTCGCCCCACCGGGGGGGCCATCGATGGCCCCCCTCTAACTCCGAAAATATGGGCGTTAGCGCAAATCTGCAAAGTGCAATAGAAAGCTCGCGTGAATTCAGTAAGAAATTACTTCGCATGTTTTAGTGCTCAGGTCAATAGTTTGACCTCCAGAGATCAAATTAGGTCAAGATCGGCTATTTTCACTCAAATATGCAATGATTAAGCAAACTGGGCATAACTCTTATGCCATTAGAGCTATTGAGACCTGGTAAAGTACATTTGATAGCAAATTGCCAGTACTTTTTCCGTTATGTGGAACGTAAAGACCTCCCGCCAGTGGTTTGACCGCCAGAGGTCACCTCGTGACCTAATATGACCTGAGGTCACGAAAGGTCAAAAAGTGACCTTGCCGTATATCAAATGAAGGCCAGTGACAAGACAAACACGATGGTGTTTGTTTCACCGCTCTAGCTCAATTAGGTCAAAAGTTATTGTCAAAATACTGTTTTTGACCTCTGGTGACCTTGGATGACCTTGGAAAAGTCAAAGGGCAAATATGACCCCTGGGATCCGTGAAAGGGTGTCCAAAAACGTTGTTCTGAGCAGTCTGAGTATTTGCAATCATTTTTGTGTCTTTTATATCATGAAATAGCTTTTCCCCATGCTTTTCCAATGGGAGAGGTCGCCTTGTGACCTGACCTCAGGGCACGAAATCAAAAAATCCCGGATATACACCTTGTAGACCCTGGAGGGGTCATGAAGTGTAGGAAGTTTCAAATCGATCGACCAAGAAATGTAGCTCTTACAGAGCTCTAAAGTGAAGAGAGGTGACCTTGGTTGACCTCGTCTGGTGACCCTGACCTTGGGTGACCCGGGGTCAAAAAATTTCAGGGATGATGGGAAAATGATGCAGTGAGAGGTAGATGCCCTCAACCGCGGTGCTGCGCCTCGTCGTTTTTCTGCTATCCCGGAAAAACCTTAGAGGGGGGCCATCGATGGCCCCGGTAACCCGGTGGGGCGAGGGTTAAAGGCCGATCAGGCCCGTGCACCCACAAACAGGGACGCCGGCTGGCACGGCGTTTATTCCACTGCTGCGGCGCGCACTCCCCAGTGTACCGCTATTTCCTGGGTAGGAGGCGGCCGCGGAAAAGGCTGCCACATGTCAGCCATGATCCAGGGGCCTTCCACACCCAAGCGTGGCGCCTTTGCCAACTGCACCAGGGGGTGGAAGATCAATAAAAATTGGCTAACACGTAGATCACTATGACCTCAGAAATCCCACGACGGGCGTTTTTCTGACCCCCTGGTTTCTGAGATCTCACGAGGCGGGACACTTTTCGAAACCCTCCACTGCGTGCTGACGCCAGACCCCTCTTCACTGCTCGTTGACGCCAAATTTGATTTGATTTGATTTACGAAAAGACGCGGACAGACCCATCTTTACTGCGCATATTAACCAGAGAATGATATTCTGCACTTCCCTCTCATTGTCAGAAACTCTGAATTTCTGGCCCAAGTTGCAACCAAAATCTTCACTTTGAAAACCTTCTACACGCACCCCATATCGGTCCAGAAGTCTTCAACTCTTAAATATTTTGTATATGATTATGTGACATTTTGTACATTCCAAAAGATGCCATCCGGGCGAGATTTTTTTGGTGTTTTAAGGAACGTTTTTTAAATCATGGCGGAAAGACTCGGACAAAATTGACCAAAGGGGTGCCGCTCAATTTTTCATCTTTTCAAACAATCTTAGAAGCCGAAGTAAATACATAGCTGTTGACATTAGCTGAGATGGAATGTAAGAAAAGGGCTAAATCATCTGGTGGAAACGACAAAGCCAGACGCTGAAATTGCTCTAAAACCGGATCACACTCGCCGAATAATCAGGTCGGGTACCGGGGAAGTTCCTTTGCATCCCTTATTAAAGGACGCATCCCACGTCTCCAAAACCCTTTTTCCCCTCTGCTTTCGATTTCCATTCCTGTGCCGCACAATGCTCACATTCTTAGGGTTTTCAGGCTGCCTGATGTACACAGATGGATGGGTCCATGTACGGACCAAGAGGGCCTGAACCCCCACTTTACGGCCTGGAATCCGTGACTGCATTGCGCACCTTCATTAATGTTAATGAAACAGCATATAGTTTGATTGCGTTAGGTAGCAGACCCGACAGGGAGTTACGGCTTTCAGAGCTATAGCTCGCTGTAGCTCTGAAGTAGCGTTCCTCCTATAGCAGGTACGCTACCTCAGTCCACTATTCCACACGTGCGCTCTCCCAAATGATACCAAGATAGAGGTAGAGGTTTCCATGACAATAATCAGCGGAACAGCCCGTAGAAGACTTAGAAAATGCAAAACCGCTGCCGCTACCGACGGTCTGTTATAGGGGCCACCGTAAAAAATACGAAGATGTAAGTAGAGAGAAGTATTTTTTCTCCACCAGAGAAACCAAAGGAGATTTCATTAATGTTTTTGCTGTGTGATGCTGTTTTCATGTCTGATAATAACACTGCTAATTTGCTGTCGACAGGTTGTTAATTGGCCTCATCTGAGGTCGCGAGGTCGTGCCGTACACTATGATATATATATATATATATATATATATATATATATATATATATATATATATATATATATATATTTTTTTTGTGTGTGTAGTTTATCGCTTACAGGAGTATTCCTGTAAAGGCTATGTACGAACATATCATCACAACGACACATCTGTATTTGCCTTCCAGGATTCAAGGAGAAAGGCCAATTAAAAACTTACACACGTATAACCATGCTCTTCGGCACAGCACTGTAAAATATCCTAATCATTTTGGCAATATACAAATGAGCCTCTGTTTTCTTTTACATTTATTTAAAAAGAATAATGGAAAAAATCGGTAGCACTTCACCAGAGCTTATCAAAAAAGTACCGATGGCAGATAAACTGATTAACAGGTAGCGGTTTTGCGATTTTGAAACGTAGCGCTAGTAGCGGCAGTGGTTTCAACTTACCAAGGCAGCGGAAAGGGCGGTATCGCTTTCCAAAAATTGGAAGATACCACTCACAGCTCGTCATTGACCTACCTATGCTAAGTCCCTGGTAATAATGCTGAATATTTGTGGTGGAGAATGAATTTCCGTTCCTTGCCGATGGTTTCAAGTTATCAAGTTGGCTATACATCATCATACCATGCAAAACATAGTCACATTGAGTAACCATCGCACGGTTTAATTTCTTTCCATTATAAATAAGCCTGTTTGCTGCTTTTAAACGGATGGTAATCTCGGGCCGAAAGCCATCCCTCTGGAACTCGAAGCATTAGGAGTTCTCTCTGGCATCAAATGTATGCTATTGTCTAGCCTTAAAACCATTCAGCCGTGCCGTGGCACTTTGTCGCCGATCCGGGCCCGGATCGGTCGGTTGCATTTGAAGAGCTGGCCTGGTCCCAACCGAATTACTCACTCTGCATACGATTTCGCTACAGTTTGCATCCTAATTTCATCGAGTGGTTTCCAAAGAGGAGACGCCGGCTGACTCGCTCTCCAAAATAGACCAATAGCACACTGTCAGACTATTCGGACGACACGCCTCCCCGTCTGGGCTCTAGTTGACACCTCGTAATGGCAAACGGTCAACAGGTTAATTCGATCCAGAATGCTGCGCCGTTAGCTGGATTTTACCGGCTTTGTCGCTCACACACAAGCAAGCGAAGAGAAACGACCGCCCCGGCAGGCCAAAAACAACAACCCGTCAGCTTCCTGCGGGAGAAATATCTCTTGAGATAGAGGTGGATCAATAGGCTAGCTGTCGGCTATTGTGGGCCGGCTCCGGCGGGACAGCCGAGAGCTCAGGCACAAAGACCACTCTCACAGCGCCGTTGCAGCTACCTCCAACCCGTCCAGCTGGGCCCAAAGTACCCGCCGCGCCAATGAATGCACATGTGAGCGTGAGGAGTAGCGAGTGCTGGTGCCTGCGTGAGAGCACGCCCTCCCTCCCTCCCCTCTCTCTCTCTCTCTCTCTCTCTCTCTCTCTCTCTCTCTCTCTCTCTCTCTCTCTCTCTCTCTCTCTCCAAGTCGTCACTTGTTAATCCAATGATGTCATGTATGTCTTCAGTCCCTCAATTTGTGTCAGTCCCACATCATCCTACTTTAGCACAACACTTGTATGCAGGGGGAGTCCTCGCGTCCCTCCTGACACCACTACACATCTCGGCCTCGGTTCGCACAAGCCACTGGGGAGGGCTCACAGTTCCACACGTAATGGCGCCTGTTGTACTCCTTGTCCTGAGACTGGGAGGTCGAGGAGCTCCCCAGGAGTGGCCATTTCCTAAAAGGTGCCCCACCTGACCCATATGGAGCATGTCAAGAGCAAGGACAATGGAGGCGCGTCAGGGTGGGGAAGCGTCTTGTGGTTCTCAGGTTGCTGTTTCGCATCATTGTCAAGCTAAACGAGAAGTGGTGTTGATTTACACGCGTATCTTTAGTGATGTATGTTTATAAAGTATAAATCCGGCAGTGCTGGGACCGAACTTGTCAGCTTTGGCGACAGACACGAACCGGAGAGAGGGGTGGATACTGCCGTCCAAATTATGGTGTAGTGGTTTTGGCTCTTTTCCCTTCCCTTTATTCTAGCCCTAAGACTTGTTCTGTGACCGGTTCATTGCGATTATCGGACAGTTATGTATCCTTTGGTCAACATGGAAATAGGAGCGCGTCATCAGTAATGCATCCCCAAGAGACCTAGCTGTCACAGCTGTTGGTCAACATATATTTCCATTTATGAGTTGGGCCAGGATTGGTTCATAAACTGAGAAATTATGAAACAGATACTATTTAAAAAATTGAGACGGTCAGAACCAAGTAAACAGACAAAACATATCAAAGCATAAAAACCTCGTCAAGGGTTTCTGAAACTAGATGATAACTTTCACATGGGATGATCTGAGACTATTTCAGTCTGCCTCGTACATAAGCTGTTTTTGATAGAGATGCTGGCCCGCTATAATTGGCTGGCTATCCAATCATTAACTTTGTCACGCCTCACATCACTCCATGGACCCTTTTGATCCCCTATCAGCAGTGGTCCCTGGGGCTCATAAGCAACAGTGCATTTTTAGTTCATACACACTTACTGATGTAATTAATGTAAATTAATGCGATATCAGTATATACTATTATTTTAATACAAGTACTCCATGTATTGGCATGTCGTACAATAGTAATGCTGTACTTGCAGGAAAGCCTAGATACTTCTAGAGATCCATCAGCAAAGACCTATCTGACCGCTCATTGCTCTAGGAAAGTACTTAAGCGTCACATTATTTGCTGGGATTACAAAGACGTATGTAAACTTGCACAGGATAACATTTGTTTTTATCTGATGCATTAGACCTGAAAGAGCCGCTTCAAAAGGCAAAGAGAGATCACTCAAATTTAATTGATAATTGTTTAAGTTCAACGACACACCAACTGTCAATGTTATACGGTGTCGCCAACTCTCACCCAGTTAGGAGGGATTTGGGTGGTGAGATCGACTTATTCAGAGGCTCTGCCGGGACTTGAACCCGGGACCGGTGGCCAAGGAGATTTTGATGCTATCCATGAAGCCACCTATCCCCACTCAAACTAAAAAATATGTTTGAACCACTTGGAATATGGCTGTTCTTAGCCTTAGAGGCTACCTTCACAAAATTGCAAATGATATATGTATTAGTCTTGTAGACGTACCAAAAAGCATAGGGTTCCAAAATTCGTTAGTCGCAGAACTCACCAAATGTGAAGAAACATTGTTTGCCGACCAGACGACTTTTCCGACGCGAAGCCCCTCCCCAAGCGTGCCACGCGAGGCCGTTGGAAGCGCGGTAAGGCGAGACCAAGGGGTTTTTCCGGCACGTTGATAGCCGGGGAGTACTCATTGACCACCGCGTCGAAAGTTGAGGCTCAGATATCGTCAGCTGAATCATATTTACTCTCGATTTTTTTCAGTTGGGTACTGGGCGATTTCTTTACCTAGTTTATCCATATGACCAAGGTCACCACATTGAGTACTAAAATCAAGAAGATTTGAGCTTCCTTTGGGAGCGGTTCCGTAAATGAAACTAGACTTATGTCCATACTTTGGGACAGAAATCAAAGGAGTTGGAAGTTGAATGCCCTTTCCCAGCCAGCGGACTAGAAGGAAATGGCTTCGCTAGCCGTCCGAACAGCACCCGGCTTTTTTCGACGTCCGGTCTCCAAGCAGACAGATCATGACGTCAGTAACAACGGCTGATGAAACGTTTCGCGCTGCCACATGCGTGGGCGTTATTTGACCAGTGGAAGACAAAGCTTCCAGTTTGCGGGCAGGGATTGGCGGTGCTGGTAGATTCCTGGGAGTGATGAAGATGCAGATATCGGCGGAGATGTCGGCTGCTGGGGGTAATGGACAGGCTGTCACGTTTCTGGGCGGCGGGGGCGGCCTGCGACTGACCGATTTCCGCAGCGTGCCGAGGGAGAGCTCCGCCCAGCTCAGCGCTGTTTACAACGCTGCACACTGTTTGCACAAGCTAGCGCGCTGTGTACTCAGACAATAGACATTGTGGATGCGTGCTTCTGCTCCTTTGTGTAGCTCTACAAAAAATGGCTCATTCCCGTTGGCACTCAAGGCAACAATGCAGAGGGCGATGCTCTGGAGGCTGGTTATGGCCAGCGCGCGCGTGCGCTGCCCAAGTTGGTTTTTAGCCATACCCGAAAAGGAAGGACACCGCCATGCAAGCAGCCGAAAAATAGTGTACAGCGTGTGCTGTGGTTATCTTGTCAGGGTGTCTGATGCCCACTTCAACATCTGCATATGTGTGTGGACCGTAATATTGTGCACGGGTGCCTTTTAGCAGTGACTGGCGTAGTTAAGTGGCTATATGCTGTGATTGAATGGCACAGTGCAGATATGGCATAGTGAGGCTAGATAGTGCACCGGTTCCGATAGGTCTAGCACTGGAAGGCACATTGTGGCAAACTAGTGAGCTAGCGCGGAGTGATATTGATGCGCATCGTTCTGTGTTGTCTTGAAATCTGTCTTAACACGCGCCCCGCTGGGGGGGGGCGAAATTCGCACCCCTCCTGGGTTTACCCAGTTAACTCACAAACGAAGAGACCCAGAACAGCGAATCTTACAATACCTTATTCCTAATCAATTTTACGCATCTACCAAATTTTTTAGTTCAGGCCATGTCAGGTCAAGAAGCTATTCAAGGTCAAGTGACCCGACCTCAAAACGTAAAATCACGAGTTTCAAGCAATGCCTAAGGAACATCTGTCAACCGATCAGTTTCAAAATTTCACCATATGATAAGGTTATTAGGTAATAAGGTTATTAAGATAAGGTTCTACAAATCTGCCATCTCGGAATTTTTAGATTTTGTCTTCAGTTTCTATACTTTAGGCATACTGTACCAGTTCCAGCTTTGAGATATGTTCGGGGAAGGCATTAAAAATCTCCCATTTATAGTTGTGTTTCTCTGAATGTTTCAATTTACCTGTACTGGTTATCTTATTTTGAAGGTAATTCGAAGGCGATAAGCAGTGACGGATCTAAGACAGTAATTTGGGAAGAGGCTAGGGGGTTCGAGCCTCCCTCACCACTGCCTCCAAACAGCCTCCGGCTATGCATTAACTGTAGACACTCTGACATCTCGGGGGTTTGATCCTCTTGCCTATCCCCTTTGTATCTGCCACCGTTATAAGATATAATCGTTGTAATTTCTTTTCAAGTAGTGTTTTACAAAGGAAATCCCCATAAATTTTAAGAAAGGTTCTCATCATGACGAAACTATTTGTCCAACATGCTTCCGCAAAGTTGCAAATCCAAAGAAAAGGCTCTCCAACCCCTTTTACACCGTGAAACGTATCACCAGAATGAAAGAAACTTGTATCAGCCACAACGCTGTAAGCTTAATGTTGGCTATGCTGATCAGAGAAAAACAGAGCAAGTATCGTGGCTCGCGTATCTTTTCCCCCGTCCAATCAGGCTGCGTCATCACCTCACTGACTTGGAGCTACGATTACGCACACTGAGGTTTTTGGACACGCTCCAAGTACTCGCCAGAATCCCTGCCGATTTTGCTGTTCGTCAACCCGACAGCGCTGGAATAGGATTCGGCGAATCCGAGATTGGAATTATTTCAGGTCAGATGGTGTCGATATACGTTATCACCTGTTGGAAGCCTTACTCGCCTCTTCACATTCTACAGATGTGCAGACCCTTTGATGCCAATGCAAAAGTGTCACGTACCTATGTCTTTGTCGGGAATCTTCTTAGCACACAAACTTCAAACTAAAAAAAACACCAGGCTTATGAGACTTTTCCACTTACCTTCACCGGCTATTTGTGACATACTGAAATTGTATACTAATGTCATCTTTGAAACTCATGCGAAAGTCGGTTACGTAAGTCTGTTCAGCAATGAATTGACAGTTCCCGAAACAGTCTTATCCGATTTAAATCAAGCATATGGCTGAACTCTCGCAGAGGCTGCCGGAAATGAAGCCACCGTGAGGCCCGTCTTGTGGACAAGCAATCGTGGCTGGGCAGGGAGGCTGCAGAATCGTTTCGCCCAGAATAAATGACCTGGCTGAGACATCACATTGGTCGGAATGGTGGCAGCTGCATGGAGACTACGGGATGATGAGACGCTCCGGAGTCGATCGATGGCACTAGCATTAATGTCAAATGACACTGGCCCGCTGCGGCAATAGAGCAAATCGAAGTTTGGCTCACTCGCGGCGACTCGCCGCTTCAGGGGCGATCTGGTTGAAAATGGGCGCGGTGACGCCAACTGATCGGGGCTGATTATCATTTCAAGTTGGCGACTCAACAGCAACACGTCCTCCGCGGCCCGATCATCAGCAGGAAGATGCCTCCTCGCACGGACGATTGCTTTATTTATGAAATAGCGCAACAAGCGAGAAGGCGGAAACCTCCATGGCATGGAAACTCTTACTAAGGTGGAGCAAAGGGTTAAAACTATTTGTTAATTTCTTGAAATGAGCGTAAAGAATAAAACCTTAACCAGTGCACTGTATGAGCCTCAAGAACTCTGCATGATTTAAGGTGAATGGAACAAGTTTTTGTGTGTAAACATCGTATTAGGATACGTGCTCAGGATACCTTTCCAGCGCTGCGTAGAAAACAGGTTTAAGATATATTCAGTGCATATGTCCAGATAAATAATCCATTGATTGATTAATTTTCACAGTGGCAGTAGAGGTTAAAATACTTCAGTTGCTGCGAATGGCGGAGCGTTACATGCCTGAATGGTTATGTTCAACGACTGGGTGGTCAGAACGTGTTTGAGCATGGGCTGATGATCGATGTTGCTGCTAAAATATATGCTGTTCACAACTAAATCGTTTTCATAAATTCTGTGCAAGATACCGCAAGTTTGACTTTTGAGATCGAAGTCTCACCAAAACCATCCACTGGGCTCTGAGACCCGGATCCCGTCATTCGAAGGGGAAATAATGATGAGTTAATTTGGAAGGCAGCGTTAAGCGTCCCACAAAGAATACGGATGCCCGCCCCACTCAGGTCGCCCTCTCACCAGTCAGTTACCAGCCAACCTTTGTCGGATAACTTTTCGCTGCAGCATCTCAGGGGAATCAATCGTAAGCCTCCACATTACGCTGCTACAGAGCGCTTTCTAAGTAGCGGGCCAGAGCCCAAAGCTCTACTATAGAGCTGAGCTACCGGGGCGGCAAAAACCTTGGTGAGCATCATAACCACAACGGGTTCAACATTCAGTTGCAAATAAAAACATGAAATTTTTGGGTAAGCTCCACCACCTTTTACCGTGAATTTTAACGAAGTTTATTTTCCAGCACGGAAAACCAGCATTTGACAATAATTGCGAGTTAAAGAGCTTTATGGCAGGCAGAAGAGGATAACACATGCATTGAAAATCTCACCGCTCAATAAAAAATCAGCAACTGTGACCAGAGCTCATGCAAAGCGCTCAAGAAAATTTAGCTCTGCAGCTCTACTTGGATATTTAATTCCCCGTTTCACTCCTCCCTGATGATAACCAACATACGATTTGAACTTTTAGTATATCATATATGAGACGGATAACAATACAATTAAAAATTCTATGAAAATTAAAAGTTTGAGCTCTGATTTCTTCCCACCTGCAGCAAGTTCACTGGAGTCGAAAACACACACGGAGAACTCATCTGATGTCAGGTCGGGTGCAATGTGTTCTATCTCTGGTCTTTTGCAGGACAACCGTGTGTAACTTTGTACAAAGAACCACTCACAGCACTGCTGAGCACCTGTACCCAACCCACCACTAGCGCACGTTCCAAGTCGTGGTGTGGCAGTGAACTATGATGCGTTCTGTAGGCGTTTCCTCTGTGCCAATAATCCGAGGACTGCAAACATATTTATTTTTTCTAACATCAACAAATTTTCACAACGCGATAAAGCAAATTTCTCGGGAAGAAAATGACTTGTGGGGCCCAACGAGAGCAGAAATGACATTTCCCAATGAACGTAACTGGTAGGCTAGGCATCAGATGTTGGCACCATGTTCGCACCACGCGTATTGAGGGGCTTATTCACGCACAAACAGGGAACATTCTCTGTCTTTCAAGGAAAAAGAACAGACCAGGAAAAATAGTAATCCTCAGATTTCCCAACATTGGCCAAACTATGCTTCTAAGACCCGGCCTTTCCTGACCTCTGCCAATAATACTCTGGAGGTGTAGAGATCATTGGTATCTCCGCGAATATCGCAGTACCTCTCCAAAAGCGTGGTTCTATTGACTGGCAGAATCGCAGTGAAGAGCTACTACCTACTCACGCAACGCTCAGACCACCAACCGCTGAGCCGGCTGCGCCAGTCCAACATAACAGCCTGGTATAACTCTACAAGGGCCCATACAACAGAGATGAAAGGGACGCGTTGATGAATAATAAAGCGTGTGGTCCTGAGAGCTCTCAGCCTGGCCACGGCGCTGCGTGAGCATATGCTATCGTTTCAAAACAAGCCCGATGAAGCAGAAATGTTCCACATTTCCTCTTCTTTACCACTCCTAGCTTTTGTACGGTAAAACAGAAAAACTGTAATATGAATCTTGCAAGCGTTCTTTAAAAGTTAGAAATTTACACTTTTTGGTAAGAGAAAAAACATCGGAAATGGAGTTAATCGGCACACTTTCTTCTCATCCTGTAAACTAGGCCATATTCCTAAGTCATTCATATGCAGACTCTATGTGGAGCACATGCGCTCGCCAACGCTGCGCATGCGTAGTGAGATGATCAAATCTCTCACTTCTATCTAACCATCATCCTCCGGAGGAAGGAGTTAATGGAGTAATCTGTATAATAGATGAGTGTTTTCCGGGTGAGTTTGGCCACATTAAAAGCAGGCCCCATTACACGCTGGCAGTGTTACGAATTAGATGCTCTCAATCTCGTGATATTATTATGCAGCCATGCATGTAATCACATGATTTCAACATTACAAACGTGGATTTGAGCCCTGGTGAAAAATTGGCCGACACACATCACACAGCTATATATTACAAGTGACTGGATCAACGATCAACAATAATATTTAGGTAACGTAGCCAATAAAAATTAAATCAACAACTAGTGACGTGAACAGATAAATGTAAATCCCACGCTAAACGTCATATAATCCCTCTTATGGCACTGCAAAATGCGAAGTAAATAGCCGAACTTCTATTCAGAAAGACAAATTTCGGGTAGGTACTTATTCTTTCCATGCCCCTAAGACTGAACAGGCTATTCAATAACCTACTTGACGATTCCCGGAAAATTAAATAGCGTGCGGCTCCCGCAGAACACTAGAAACTGACAGCAGAGTTGCAAACGCCTCCAGCTATTACATAATACCCGCCAGGATAAAACTTTCACAGCTCCAAGCGAACACAACTGCCAATTGCACGGTTCTTTCCGCGGGTCCTACAGTCACAAAAACCCAAAAAAGACTGCACCTTCCTCCTCTGCGGTTACTCGGATTAGGGGGATGAGGTGGCTTAGTGGATGCACCCTTGTTTCTGCCACCGGTCCCGATTTCCGGCGGAGCCTCTGAATAGTCGATCTGATCCCCAAATCCCTCCCACGGGTGGTTGCACCGTGACCCTGGTTGTGGTCGTTAAACCCCATTATTATTATATTACTGGGATTAAAGACGTAGACCATTATTTCTTGCAATTTTTCCCTCTTGGTTTTTAAAGGTAGACAACAAAAATGTGCATCTGAAACACAGTGCATAGTATATATTGCATTTAATAATATATTCAGAGGAAAAAGCCCAAATCTAATATATATTAAAGCAGAGACCAAGTACAAAATTGACCAGTAGCTCAGTTGTCCTACATGTTCATGACAATAAAGAGCTCAGAACCCAAAATATATAATCATTTTCAGAGATGTGCTGGGCAGGATATTTCTCAACTTGTCATTGCTCAACAGGGTACAGGCGTTTCTCTTTTGAGATGTAAACCCGCAGGGTGCTTCAAATAGTGAATGTAGCTGACGGCTGACCAAGTTAGCGCCCCCTCAACTCGCGGACCAAGAAGACGTCTCTCGTCGAAAAATTGAACTTCATCTATTATTCCATCCTTTTGCGCCAGCCAATATAAACTTAGCGAATATTGCTCAATACGATGCAGGTGAACTTCCGCCCCAATAGCACCCTCCGCATCCTTCATCTCTGGGGTTCGCTCTTCAGCCCTCATCCACGCTTGATGTCGGGTGTCCGACCCGCGTGAAAATATGGTTATGCTCTGAAATATGGCTGCACATCTTTTTGGTCGTGAAATAGAGTCCCTGGCGGCCCTGGTTTCACGTCCTTGTGCTCTGAGCGTAGGTACGGCTCTCTGAATAACCGAAATAACTGAGTAGGATAGGGAAAACGGAAAACAATTGCTGACCACGTTTGTAAATTGCGAAATTATGGCACTGAAAGTATCGTGCATCCGTTTCAGTAGATGACTTAATTTTGACAACAGTATGAAGAATGCGGATGAAGTAGAAGTGAACAACTGGAATCATGGAGACGTTTGTGGTATTATACCTGTCATGCATGCCTTTGTCTGTGGGCGATGATAACCCGCTCCTTTTCCACTACTCACGTGCATTAACCCTATTGCAATACTGACCATCCGTCGCCCGCTTATATACCGCAAGCGCCGCACCCGCGAGCATGGTGGTTTGGATCATCCCGCTGCCAGCTCATGCACCGTCACTGCGTCGCCGCGTTCCAGCGCTGTGTTTGAAAGTTGGCGGCTTCCGGCGCCTATGCGAACTTGTCTGACGACTGCCGACAGCGGCCCCAGCGCCGCGCGCTGATGGCGACGGCTCGGCGGATGGACCGATACCGGCGGCCTGCCAGGCCACACTCCGCGACTTTCCGCGTCCCATCCTCAACCGCCAACACGCTCCCGTCACCTTCGGGGTTCCGGCGGACGTCTGATGGGGTGGTTCCACCGCAGGGAAGTGAGTGTGCCTCCTCTATAGAACCTGATCGTACGAATGGAACGTAGAGAACATACATAAAGGAAGCAAATGAGATAACGAGTGAAATGCGCGTAATCGCTCGGCATAATGAGCGGACCAGGAAGGAATGATACTGATTATATATATATATATTATATATATATATATTATATATATATATATATAGAGGAGAGAGAGAGAGAGAGAGAGGAGAAGAGAGAGGGGAGAGAGAGAACAAAATATCTTATATGTGAAGATGGTCGGTCTTTTGTGATCCACCTTTTCCATCGGTTAGCCGTATGGTTTTGTTTGGGTACTGGCCCTTCCATTCCTGGTGGTCTGTTGTTGTTGGATAGTTCTTTGTGCACTTCGTTGGACCATGTCTGTATCATATTGCCTTATAGCTGAGGCGCCCTATAAACCACGGTCTTATCCCCAAACACCTGACTACGTCTATGATGCGATAAAGAAACATGAATGCGTGAAAGATAGTAAGCGGCATTTCAATGTTAAACATATCACTTTTAATCATAGGGTGTCTTCGTCCTATTATCCGCGAAAATCTGACCAAATGACACTGTGAGGGGAAATGTAGGGAGGAGGGGCGTAATTGACTATATGGGCGAGAGTCATCATCGCGTCATCTCGGTAACACGGGCGCTACATTTTGGGAGCTCGTGGTGAATCTGGCATAGCCGGAGTACCGAACCTACTACCGTCTTATCGTCCCAACCCATACGCCATAAAGCCATGACAACAGTGTTGCATTATTTGGTATATGATTTAGGCAAATGGGAGTTTTTTCTAGCATTGCGAGTTTTGAAGGCACGTGGGAGATGACGCTATGTAGAAAAACACGTTGGGCAAGCTTTTGCACTTTCGGTGTTTCAATAAATCCACAGGCCAGTGCTCGCCACACCAGATTACCGACAAAAATACAATCCAGATCTGAAAAACATGGATCAAATAAATGGTAGCTGAAATTCAAGTCCCAATACGAAACCTGGAAGTTTGCTTTTGGAATAGCTTTTGCTGGTGTCACAGATCCTCACATTCGCTTAAAGCAGAAGCCCTATATCGAACTGCCAACGAATCTGAGACTCATTTGCCACAATACATCCAACCACGTTCTCAGTGTATCATGCATCCGCGGAAAATCGGCCAAGGCGCTTCATTGAATGCGGTGATTGAAAACGGAGAGATCTGAGGGCTTCTCATCATCTTCTCCGGTACTGCACACGGCACGGATGGGATCGAGTCACGGCACTGGTGACCTCCCGAGTGGCCATGTGCCCTGAATATAACATGGTCGATATGACCCGATGAGCGATATTGCCAGGGCAGTGACACCGTTAGTGACGGCCGACGCTTAACTTCATGGCAGGTCGCCAGAGCCGCTGCGGTGATCAGGGTCCGATGGCTGCTGGCCGAGTGTCAGCTCCGATCGCTGAGCACCGTTGAAATATGGCGCAATATCGAAAAAGTCGGTGTGAAATTCCGCACTGTCACCGCGGGTGGATCCAGATGGGCAACAGGGAAAAAGTGTACCCGCTGGCGAATCCAGAGGGAGCGGCATGGTCACAAAGGCATTTCCCGCCAGACTCTCAGATTTCCCTGGTGTCTAAGAAAATCTAATTTTGTCTACGATTTTGGTCCCCGTTGTTACCCCAAACAATCAGCGTAAAGCTGTCCCTAGGTGCCCTCACCCTGAGCAAGGGCTTGATGCCTCGACGCTCACTAAACTTTCTCAGTGTTCCAGAAACGCCGCTCTCCATCACCCCCATCATAAGGATGCAGTCAGTGGCACCCACTGCGATTCGGCACCACTGATAGATTGCACGTTAAAAAGTAGTCCCCCGCTTGTCTGCGATGTGTCCTCTTTTCCTAATAAGGGCAAAGGGACACAATCCACCGCACGGAAATGCCAGATTCGCTTGTGTTTCACCAGTGTCCATGATAAAATATTCTCAGTTTGTAGTCGAATAGGAGCCAAGAAAGGTTTTTACTTCGATATCGCTGCTATGAAATATCATCCCTTAGGCAATGCAATCCGCTTCAATTTGCTTCGTCATGCTTCAAATTCGCACAGATGTGCGAATTTGAAGCATGACAGGGTTGAGCAAAAAACTAGGCTTATCAACCAGATAAGGTCTCAATCTGAAGAGCAGATGACAGTACCTACACCAATGACGATAACTCCCAGACACAATTTGGTCTTACCAAATAACTAATAATTGTTGGGGTTTAACGACACACCAACTGCCAGGGTCATACGGCGTCGCCAACTCTCACCCTGTTGGAAGGGATTTTGGCGATCAGATCGACTTATTCAGAGGCTCCGCCGGGACTTGAACCCGGGACCGGTGGCTTAGAAGACAAGGGTGCTATCCACTAAGCCACCTCATCCCCACCAAATAACTAAAAACTAGCACAGCAAACAACATTTAGTTCTATAAGTCATTTCTGAAACATGGGATATTATGAAAAGTCATTCCTGGTAAAAAAAAGATAGCTTTTGGGAATTTCCAGGTTGGCGAGATATTCGTGCTTTTACTCAAAACGATGAATACACTTCACAAAGTCAGCAGATTCGTACATCATCTTCCTTCACCAAAGCATGGCACATAAAAAGTGGGAAATATATCTACAGCACCACTGGGGTGTCAAGAAATTAGTGGTGTTTTGTGGAATGCTTCTGTGAAATCCTTTAAATATAAGCGTGCATTGCAATATCCCTTACATCATGTGAACAGTGTCGCCCTCTCCTCAACCCTCCCCATTTCACGGGTGTTAGGTCGCGATAGCTACAACTGTACAGATCATTTTGCAGATAGCTCCGAATAGTCTTTGTTTGCCACCATAGAGCCATACATTTCTAGTGGTTATATATGGCTAAGTACTGCAAAATGAGCTAAAAGTGGGATTAGCCTGTAGAGCGAAAACTCGGAGCTGAACTTGCCCTCAAACCAAAGTGGGAACTACAGCCCAAGGTGCGATCTTACACCGCGGGATAACAACTAAGTGCTGGATTCGGCTGATGCTCCAGCTTAGCACCTATGAGAGCCAGCTGCCGATCCGACACTGGAGGGTGAGTAGGTGCAGAGAAATCGGATTAGAACTGGGCTTACGTGACGCTTCATGAAATGCAGGGCTTAAATACAGCGACCGACGTGGCAGAGCCAGAAGCGCGGAGCTCAGGACTCGAATTAAAAACATGTACAATAATAACAAGAAGAGTATATTGCCTTAAATAAATGCCAAACGATTCTTTTGATGATAAAAGAACCTATAATTTGAAAGAACTAAGATCAAGTGCTTAAATTCCATCCCATAAACCATCGTTTGAGCATATACTATTTCACAGAATCGATCTCCTTATATTCTTTTATTTTAGCAGTCTGGGACTCCAACCACATTATGTTCTTTCAGCTTATACCTCCAATTCCAATTAACCATGCTATACTTTCAGCTTATTCCTCCATTTCAGCTTTGGAGCCTCTTCTAACATTTCCCGGGTCAGTCTTTTTCATATTTTAGCAGGCGCCCGTTCTCCAGCAAGCTGCTCGATAACTCTTATAGAGAAAAGACGGCTGACCTGACGCTGTAGAGGACGCCGCCGTCGGCAAAAATCCGAATGTACATGTTGGGCATCGTGATTTCGTGAAGATGTCCCGTTTTCTCGTTCTTGAAGAATAGGTCCGGCATCCAGATGCGAGCTGGGTCCGTCAGGGTAAGGTACCCGATCCGACCTGCGTACACCGCGGCACGGTAAGGACGAGCTGCCAGCGGAAATGCACGTCAGCATTCAGAGCGAGAGGGGACACTAACTCGGTTTCAATCAATTTCATTGATGGTGTTAGCTAAGAATTCAGTATCTAGAAGTTGGCTAAACCTTTTCTGGGACAAATTGTGATTCAGCCAGATTTTCGGAGGGATAAGCTATGAATGGTTAGGCTATTTTAGCTAACTTCGGCGAGAGCTATATCGTTTCCAGGTTCCTCATTCCAAATGGCATGGAAAACAACTTCCTGGTCATCACTGATATGGATATTACGACTACGGAATTCATTTCCTGGCGTGATCTGGACAATTCAGAAGGCAGAAATGAAAACAGTTTGATACAGTTAAATAATGTTAGCGTTACACACACGATGAGTCAATAAATGTCTGTCATGTAACGAACGACATATAGACTCAGTAATATTCTTGTCTCCTCTGTGCATTGATTTAGTCGCGATAAATAACATTTTTACAGTTTGATTCGCAAATCTTATGATTATACAGTATTTACTGTTAAATGCAGGAGCAATTATCATGTTTTTGAGACGAATGTGCTGTACACTGACATTAGCTGAACATTTACCTTGTCAAAACACCATGTTAAGTGGTCCTGGTTTTACACCAGCGTGCAACTACATACACAGTCTCACCTTGCATGTCATCAAATTTGAGCCTATCGTCAATCCACTTCTCTCGGAATAGAAGTTGTACGCTGTACTCCTGCACAGCAGAATGAGAGCGCCGTCAGATTGAGGCTACACGCAGAACAGGTTGAGCTTCCAGCCGCGCTGTGATAACGCTGTTCCAGTCAGTTTAAAGCTGCATGAAAAGGTAGGCTGGTGGTGATTCGAAGTCAAGTCGGTTTCATGTCAGGACAGGGGCAGTGACAGACGTGGGTCAGCGTGAACGGGGGCCCAGGTGACTCGAAGTGAGATTAGTTTCAGGTCAAAGGAGGAGCCTTGTCGGGTGGGGCGCGCGCAGGCAAGAAGATAGTTTCAATCGGGAACTGTTTAGTTTGGCATAGCTCTGTGTATTGCACTAAATTACCTTCAATCCGCCTCTAAACGTATAGAAAATTGGACATGGGCCCAATCGGTGGGTGCAGCCCTCCACTGAGCCCGGCACCGCCTGGGTTCTTTCCGGATCACCACCGCCTGGGCTGTCTGATCGCACCCCTCCCCGTACTATCTCCAAAAGCAATAGTGCTATGAAATTGGAACTGCACTGAAACTGAGATACTTTTTCCTACTATTATGCTACTGGTTTGGAGCCATATTCCTTAAACTGTGATAACACAAGGGAACAAACGGTGTCAAATGAAGGCCAATTTAGGAATTATTGATAACTCGAGAGCCAGTATAACTGACACAAAGCCAAGGACATCGATTTGCTTGTCTCGACCCAAGCTGTCAAATGGTTTGCGGCATGAACTTAGGAGTGCACATGGCGGTGACCTTGCCCTCAGGATAAGGTCAAATAAGGACTTTCAAGTTGTATATTGCAGGTCATTTAAATTTTAGATTATACTTGTCGTTACAGTAGCAGACAATTAGGTCAAAAGTTATAGACACTAATGCACAACAAATAAGCCCTTTGGTAGCCTTTGGTGACTTTATTATCAACCTGATTTCAACATTTTTGTAAATGTTCCGATCTGACTACCCGAGAGCTTTTTAATCATATTCGGAAACTTGTTCTAGCGCTTCTAGGAGCCAAGTTACACCTTAGTTTGAGTTACCACGTTTTGAAAGAACAAAATATCCTTGCATGGATTAAAACTTGTGCCATAATTGATTGACTCGACCTGACCTGATATCAATTTTCGGCTAAACTTATCAAATGATCACCTTACAGGATGTACGCGGCATCCCCAAGTCGTCCCGGGGTAAGAGTCTATCACAACTGGTGTCAGTCAGGGTTGTTGCAAAGACAAGTTGAGTCTTTTGTAGTTATCCCTTAATTTTCGACAGTCAGTAGAAAAATAATATCACTAGGATGGCGACGATAATATCATCATCATTTTAATCGAAATACAGCCCTCAAATTTCATTGCCCTATAGAGCTCACTGTATGCTAAAGCAATGCCTGAATATATATACGAAATACAAGCGCAAAAATAAATGACTTATTTGCAGAAAAACAACTCTCCGATACCTACTCTTAACCCTCGCCCCACCGGGCCTCGGGCCCCTAGGTTTTTCCGGGATAGCAGAAAACGACGGGCGCGCACCGCGGTTGGGGCTCCCCCCTGCATTTTCCATCATCCCTGATTTTTCCCCGGTCCCGGTCGGTCCGCGGGTCACCAGGTCACCCACTCCTTTGGCTCTGTAGAGCTACATTTAAGTCGATCGATTTGAACTTCCTCACTCTGCCCCCGGGTCTAGGTGTTATCCGGGTTTTCGATTTCGTGCCTGGGTCAGGTCGGGCGACCTCCCCATTGGAAAGCATGGGGAAGCTATTTTGATATAAAAGCCACAAAATGATTTAATACTCGATTGCTCGACACGTTTTTGGCCCCTTTCACGGATCGGGTTTTTGTTTGTTTTCAGGTTGGTCCCGGGTCAAAACAGTTTTTGAGAATAACTTTGACCTATTGGCTAGGCGGTGAAACAACACCATCGCGTTTGTCTTGTCTGGCTTTTTTGATATCGGAGGTCTTTTGTTCGTGACCTCTGTTTTAGGTCCGGGTCCTCTGGCGGTCAAACCACTGGGGGGGTCTTTACGTTCCTAGCGGAAAGTACTGGCATTTACTATCAATGTACTTTACCAGGCCTCATGCTCTATGACATAGGTTTGCCGTTTGTAATCATTGCATATTTGGTGAAAGTAGCCGTCTTGCCTATTTGCCTCTGGAGGTCAACCATTGACCTGGACTAAACATGCGTTTTTTCTGATTCCGCGGCTTCTTTGCTTTGCATTTGGCTACTCCCTATTTTGGTTGGGGGGGCATCTGGCCCCCGGTGGGGGGGTGGCCCGGTTAAATGAGCTTATTGATTTAAAGCGGCTCCTTTCCCTGCCAGTCGAAGATTGTATATTTCTAGACGATGGAAGACATCACCACAGTAGCCAGGGGCACGAACTAAACTGCCGATCCCGGTACCGACTCCGGAACCGACTCCGGACTCCGGGGGATATTCCCACTTCAAATTATCAGCTCGTTGTTCTGCTGTGGGCTAAACAATGGTATTCCTATCTGCACAAATAAGCTTCCCAAGATAAAGGTCATTGGTATGCTTCGTGATGAGGCGAAGACAAAAGCCAATTTGTTTCTTCCCGGAGTCGAGGTAGATTAATCTTTCTACCAGCTCAGATGCGGGACAAATTACTGTTAAAAGACCGAAAGTCGTTCTGGAATCATTTCGCCATGATAGACGGTTCTTTCCATCAGTTTGCGACATGTTTTACCCGGAGTCGGTTTGGAGCTTTTGATCCATTCTGAATGGATTCCGCGTAGATTTACATCGCTGAGAAAACGGTTAACAACACATCGACACAGAGCTAAACACATAGGTAGACACAGGCACGTACCGTGAAAGCAACGCTTGGTAAAATGGCATATTTTAGTATGATTAAAAAATTACCATACTGTTCCGATTTTTGCTCAACCAAATGTTTCAAGAGCTTAATCATTATTTGGTCTTGAGGTTATTCTCGCTGACTTATTGCTATTGTCTTATTGACTTATTGTCTAGTGACTTATTGTTGCGGTTACCAAGAATAGTATTTGTTCGACCTCGTTGCTTGAACGAGACGTGCCTTTGCAATATTTATCGAGGGAAAATATGGGCTCAGTTTTAAATTCCCGCTTGCAGAACGCAATCCAATATGTTTTGACGTCTAACGCAGAAAGCAGCACCTTAAGATACAATCAGCCCAGTAACGGCTTGATGCTTGACACCGCTGATAAAAATGTTAATAGCATATCAAAACCACTTCCGACTTCTCGCACGAGCGCCAGATGGATAGCCCATGCAAAAAAAACGTTGCTAATAAGCGATCGTGTTAAAACACCATCCATGCATGACACTCAGACTGAGCAAGCTGCAAACGCCTTGGCAACAGCATTCAAAGCAGCGACAGGCTCAAGACACTTGGAAATTTGGCAACCATCGCCCACGGCAGCATGGCGCCGCGGTCGGAATTTTCACCTTGCTGCATTTCCCCAGCGAGAGCCGACGCTCCAGAGACTGAAATTCTGAGGCCGCTCGGCTTTGTCAAACTTCTGCAGACCCCGAGACGCAGTGAAAAATGTCAACGATCTGATAGCTAGCCAAACACTAAGATGAAACGCAGGAAGACCCGAGGAGTGGCAGAGCCAGAGATTTTCAAGGAAGAATGGAATTTTCACGTAAACTGCACACAAAAAATTCACATCCAACAGAGAAAATTAGTGAATAGACGCTCCCGGTATTGTGGATGCGATGTCGTTACCCTCGTCTCTTGACCTGCGTCAGTGTCCGTTGGCTCACTGCTCTCAGTACGTGATCCACATGTCAAACGATGTAAAAATAGACACGCGGGATGTCTGGTGCTGCAACGACGCTTCCAAAATGTTCAACCTGAAACGTTCCTCTGCCTTGTGCCTGCATCGTTGGATAGGAGCGAGCAGAACATACTATGCAGCTTTGAACCTTCTGTTCATCTGGAACTGTTCGAGTTGCACCGATCTGTAAAACAGGTCATCAGCAAAACGAGGTTTTAATACTAAAGCGGTGTTTTGATCCATACTAAAAAAAGTCATTAATATGGCGTGTTAACAGCAGTGAAAGGCCTTACTGGCGATTACCGAGTGGACACTTCCGTTTCAGGGTGAGAAATAAACTTTGACTTGAGTTTCTATGCCGGCCCATTGTTATTCTCCACCATAAACGGGACTACGCCGTACAGTAAGGCTAGCCGTGATAAATGAATGCCCTACAACCAATTTGCACGAAACACGATAGACAAATCGACGGAAATCAGTTATATAAAGATTGATTTTATAGTTTCTTTTGGACTTTTCGCATCAGTTAATGTTTCCGCTTTCAGTTAGATATTTAAGAGCCGTGGGCTTAATCACCATCACCCATTCACCCATCACCGCCATCACCACCACCCATCAACTACTCGTATCGAGAGTCAGGGTTATGGGAAGCTGTCTGTTCTGAAGTGCATACCTTTTTCGCAAGGCTCACGCGCATTTCCATTATGAATATTTCGAATTGCTACTTTTTTAACTTGTACGTGTTTTAAATTGTAACGAATTGTAAAATATTATTTTCAATACTATTGGAGCATTAAAACTCATCAAAATCCTTCGTCTGAGGGTATTACCAGGCATTGCAAGGTCTCGGGGCAAAGGCACACCCTAATATGCATGTTTATGGTTTTTCGAATATTTAACACATACAATTGAATTCATTCCACTACCCATGAGTGCAAGTTTCATTCCCCAGCAACACCTTTTCGCGGAGATAGGCAATTTCTTAATCAGCGTGAGGATTGAGCCATATGGGGTCAGGTCGGGTTGGATCACTCACATGTAAAATTGTATCCACAGATAGGGAGAGGCTTCAAGGGCGCTGCACGCCTGCTCGCTAATGATACAAACATATATTCTGTTTCCATCAGGTTAAGTAGGTTCATTCTTGATAGTATTTGGAAATTCATGTAAGCCCATCAGTGAAATACCATGATATTCTATGCTACCTACATCTATCACCACCGCCAGATACTGACAGAAGCAAAGTGGAAAATCAGAGGCAAGAAAAAATTGATTTTGCCCAACGGAAACCAGTTTTTCCTCTCGAATAAGGACCTTTTCTGAAAAGAAATGGATTCCTGAAGCTTCATCAGGGCCGAAATGACCATCCCCAACGAATAGAGTGATAAGCTATTTGATACCACTTTTAGTAGCAGCCCCCGTAACGCAGCTGGCAAAGGCGTCACGTCTGGGTTTGGAAGGCCCCTGGATAAAGACTGGCCTGTGGCAGCCTAATCCGCGGCCGCCTCTTACCGAGGAGATAGCAGTACACTGGGGAGTGCGCGCCGCAGCAGTGAAATCGAAGCCGTACCAGCCGGCATCTCTGTTTGTGGGTGCACGGGCCTAATCAGCCTTTAAAACGCGCATTGACGGGGATCTGAGCCACCTTCGCTCTGACGGGGGGGGTGGGTATCCGCCCCCTTAAGATCTCGAGAACCACGCTAGATAGCGAAAAAGAGTAAACGGTGTTGGGTAGCCCATTCACTTCTCTATCGAAAAATTTAAACCTTTTTTCAGGTCACATCTAAGGTCACTAAAGGTCAAGACATGCCGTCATAGGGATAACATGTAAATGTAGGTTTTTGATGAAGAAGTAAAAATAGAGCAAAACGATTTACACAATTGGAATCCTCACAGCAAGCCGAATCAAATGATATATAATATGACTTTTTAAGCCAAATCAGGTCAAATAGGCAATTTGACCTGAACTGAGGTCAGGTCAGGGTCAAATTAGGTAAAATGAATATCATTAAAACCGCAAAGACAAGGCAAATATGATGCCGCTAAAACAAACGCTTTATCATCATCAATTACTAATTATTTAGTTAAAAACATTTATCCATGTATTTTCAATGGAGAGGTCATGACTCGTATCTGACCGTAGATCATCGATATCAAAAATACTGGAACATGTTTTAGAGAACTCGATGGGCCCATTATGTGATATGAGTTTTAATCGGATGAGATCGCCCTGTTCCGGCTTATGCCATCTCAAACTTTTTTGAGGTCAGGTCACTTGACCTGTATTAGTAACCTAACCTAAGCTGACCTAACCTTAAAATTTTGACAAAAGTTGTAAAAATGATGAGAGAAAAGGTATGCCAAGTACGGCGGCGATACGCGGCGCCGTCTTTATACTGTTTCCAAAATACTTACCCGCCCCCTCAATGAGCGTTTTGAAGTGATCCACCGGTCTGGTTTCCCCACGACCCTCATGTGAGGCTCGGCCTGTGCCGGGCGCCGCGGCTTGGGTAGACTGGAGCAGCCTATGGCTCGCAGCATACGGTGCCGCTGTCCCGTAGGGGTGCCGGGAAATGGAACTTCCGCTCTGTACATACTGTGAGTACGTTGTATGAATGAGACCAGCTACTAAAACAAAACATTCCCGGGAAAGGAACGCACAAAATATTTTAAAAAAATAGACTTAATGCTTTGAAGGGCCTATTCGCATAACAATGGGAATCAATATCAGTTTTGAGAATACTCAAACTTCTGGCTACACGAGATTTTCCCCTAGTATGTTGACAAGATCGGGTTTTCTTCTGACCTCTCCGCACAATATCTATTTCCAGCAAAAATACATTTTCTACTTAGAATGTTTACCAAAGTGAACTGAAATCAGATTAGTTTCAAACTCCAAGTCGTTAGTAATCTTGAAAGGTAGCAAGTGACACATAACAATATAATTTAAAATATTATACGAGGTCAATCAAAAACAACACTTGATTTAAAAAAACCCTCAGGGGACTGATCTTCACTTGCCGGATTCGTTCGGCAAGTAAAGATTGGAGCAACGGGGTGTGACGCGCCCGGGGCCCCAGTCAGCCTTGGGAGGCACTTCGTCGCATCACCGCGGATGCATCATTTCTGGCCCTCCGGCGGCCGCCGCCTCTTCCGACTTCGGTCGGTTAAAGTCGGTGTCTGTCGTCGGCGGCTCTGGTGAAGAGATCCGTGGTGATACTGATGGCTGCATTACGGGCCATTTGTTACCTGGTCGGTAACCGTATTGGATTGGGTCAGCCTTGTCCTGCACCTCCCAGTACGCAGCTCCTGTTTGTTTTTGCTATCTTATTTTGTTGATTATTTTTAGTTCCTGTCCTCTTTTTATACTTTAGTTGAAGGTCCTACAGTTATTTGCCTTCTTCGGAATTTTACGGGTGTAAAGCGCCCACTCGAGGCCTATCTCGAGCCCAGGCGACGAGGTTGACGGGATGCTGGGGGGTTGAGGTTCCCTTCGGGTGGATCAGTCCCGAGGGTTCCAACACGCCCCCTTTGGTCCTGATATCTCGATCTAACCTGGGGTAGGCCGTCCGATTGCCCCCGCGGGCGGCTTAGCAATGCAGTAGTGTGAACGTGCACTGTCGCTCGGTCCAGCTGCGACCGGGGACTACATCCCGGGGATGTGGCGCGGCGACTTCGCGCTGCGACGCGCCCTCGGGCTGTGACCCCGCCGGTCCTCTGGACTGAGGGGGGAAGGCGGGTGGGTGGCGCCTGATCAGAGTAGGATCATGTAGTGAGCTTACTCTGCCAGCTCTGTGAGGACGTCGTCGGCCCCCCTACAGTCATCGGAAGTCCTCTCTTTGGGATGATAGGATGGCGGAGTTATACGGATTCACCATGGCTACACTCGAAAAACAAACCACAACAAACATTGAAAGTAACGCCTTTGTCTCATGCGTCGTCTTGATTCGCGGAAAGCATGTATCCCTAGATACGATCACACCGTTCCAGCGGAAAAGTGCAGTTGATAAGCTTGGAAATGTCAAGGGTTGTGTGCTTCGCAGAAATGGGTGCCTCGTGGTAGAGCTCGAAAGCATAGAAGAGGTCTCTCGTGCTCAGACGGTCTCGGAACTTACGTACTCTGCAAGGGAAGGTGGATTAAAGGTGGAGAAACGCATTTCGGTCACCATCCAGCCCCACCAGGCACGCTCCCTTTCGCAGGGAATCATTTCCTGCAGTCAGCTCAAGGGAGTTAGTAATGAGGAGATAGCTGAGGAGTTGGAGGGTGCTGGTGTGGTACAAGCGCGCAGACTGGGGAAAACTGGCATTATTGTGTTGAACTTCCGTGCAGATGCCATACCTGGTCATGTACACATAGGCTATCTGTCAGTTCCTGTCCGAACATTCATACCAGATCCGCTTCGCTGCTTCCGCTGCCATCGGTTTGGGCACGGATCCTCAACCTGCCGCAGCCAGGTGCGCTGCGGTCGGTGCGGAGAACCAGAACACGGAAAGGAGTGCAGCGCGAGCGAAAAATGTCCAAACTGTTAAGAAAACCACACGGCCTGGGATAGGAAATGTAGCGTGTTCCTCAAGGAGAAAGAAATAGTATCTATCAAAGAAAACCGTGCCATTACGTTTCCCGAAGCAAAGAAAATAAATGACACAAACCACCCAGTCACATCATATAGAGACGTTGCTGCATCCACGCCACGTGCAGAAGCTTCAGCCACGGCGCCCACACCGAAGGGCGTAACAGCCTCACAGGGAGGGGTATCGAGGCCGGCAAACACCGGGAGACAAACCAACATCTCTCTGAGCACGAAGGTCCGTGATCTCCTAGACATGACGGTTGGCGACCTTCTTCACTTGCTTTTCAGGCTGCTGCCAGCAGCTGAACGGGATATTCCCGTGTCAGAGCTCTTGCGGACCAACTCAGCGGTGCAGCCTGCCCCGGCGCCAGATCTGGAAGCACGTCCTACATCCCTTCCTGCCCCCGCTAACCAGGGCCATAGTGGCGCTAGCTCAGCTTCCTCTCAGGGTGCTATTTCATGCGCAGCAGTATCCCCCGCTGAAACCTACGAGGCCACATCACAGACTGAACTGAGACCCAAATGCGAGGAGAGCTCTGTAACAGTGCTTTCATCTCTGGCACTGCCGTCCAATCATGCTCAACGCGATCCAGTAGGACCAAACAAGCTAACTGAAGGTGTAGCTGCCGATGGGCAGGGTCCTCCTAGCGAGCAGCCATCCCTGGAAGGAGCAGAGCAGCCTTGGATGGTGGTGGGCAAGGGTGGAAAGCTCTCCCCGATAGTGGGTCCGGATAAGGCTGGCAGCAGCCCGGGGGCCCCGAAAAGTGTGCCGAGTTCACCAGCGGGCGGGAGCTCGCTACCAGCGCCCTCTCACCACAGGCGGATGCAAGCCCCAAGGACGGGCATGGGACCACCGCCTCTCCCCCTCGCCCACCGCGAGAGAACCAACGACCGTCACATGGCCTAGTGGCTCTAGCCAGGCCACGGCCGCACAGCTCACAGCTGCAACCACCCCCGTGTACTCCAGATAGATCTCGGTCGGACAAACATGAGCTCTTTGCCTCACCTTCGCCGAGCAGCATGGAAAGCCCACAGAGAAGGCGCAGGCTCCAGTCAGAACCGAGGGCGGGCTACAGCCGATCTGCCGGCAACAGGCCAGCGTTGCCAACAGGACAGTTACACTCAAGTGTAGGCGGCGACGCAAGCGGTGGAAGGCATGCGGCCGACTTTGTTAATCCATGACCTGCTCTCTGTAGCCCATCCCCAATGAGCACAGTTTTACAGTAGAACTGTCGAGGAATTCGGACCAGCATTGAAGACCTCCAGATTGTCATTCAGTCTAAGAGTCCTGTGACAATATGTCTTCAGGAGACCAAACTATCACCGGAGGTCCCTTCTTCTTGAAAGGGTATTCATTACTCCGGAAAGACACACAGCACACCTCGGTAGCACATGGTGGCGTACTTATCGCAGTAAGTCACGATATCCCATTTAAGCAGGTCTCCCTTGCAACGACACTACAGGCAGTTGCAGCAAGGGTTAACCCGCGCCCCACCGGGGGTCCGGCGCCACCTTCGCTCCACCGGGGGGGCCATCGATGGCCCCCCTCTAACTCCGAAAATATGGGCGTTAGCGCAAATCTGCAAAGTGCAATAGAAAGCTTGCGTGAATTCAGTAAGAAATTATTTCGCATGTTTTAGTGCTCAGGTCAATGGTTTGACCTCCAGAGGTCAAATTAGGTCAAGATCGGCTATTTTCACTCAAATATGCAATGATCAAGCAAACTGGGCATAACTCTTATGTCATTAGAGCTATTGAGACCTGGTAAAGTACATTTGATAGCAAATTGCCAGTACTTTTTCCGCTATGTGGAACGTAAAGACCTCCCGCCAGTGGTTTGACCGCCAGAGGTCACCTCGTGACCTAATATGACCTGAGGTCACGAAAGGTCAAAAAGTGACCTTGCCGTATATCAAATGAAAGCCAGTGACAAGACAAACACGATGGTGTTTGTTTCACCGCTCTAGCTCAATTAGGTCAAAAGTTATTGTCAAAATACTGTTTTTGACCTCTGGTGACCTTGGATGACCTTGGAAAAGTCAAAGGGCAAATATGACCCCTGGGATCCGTGAAAGGGTGTCCAAAAACGTTGTTCTGAGCAGTCTGAGTATTTGCAATCATTTTTGTGGCTTTTATATCATGAAATAGCTTTTCCCCATGCTTTTCCAATGGGAGAGGTCGCCTCGTGACCTGACCTCAGGGCACGAAATCGAAAAATCCCGGATATACACCTTGTAGACCCTGGAGGGGTCATGAAGTGTAGGAAGTTTCAAATTGATCGACTTTGAAATGTAGCTCTTACAGAGCTCTAAAGGTGAAGTGAGGTGACCTTGGTTGACCTCGTCTGGTGACCTGACCTTGGGTGACCCGGGGTAAAAAATTTCAGGGATGATGGGAAAATGATGCAGTGAGAGGTAGAGCCCTCAACCGTGGTGCTGCGCCTCGTCGTTTTTCTGCTATCCCGGAAAAACCTTAGGGGGCATCGATGGCCCCCCGGTGGGGCGAGGGTTAAGCTTGGTCAACGAGACATCACTGTCTGTTCGGCCTATCTTTCACCCGGAATAGATTTTCCGGTGAGAGAATTAGGCCTGCTTATATCCGAACTTCCACCATCATTCCTACTCTTGGGATATTTTAATGTTCATAATACGTTATGGGGGTGCGAGGCTTCAAACACGCGGGGCAGTCAGTTGGAGCGAGATATGAACCAGGAAAACCTGTGTATTCTAAACACGGGCGCCCCAACACACTTTACTCTACCATCTGACCGCGAATCTGTCCTAGACCTCAGCTTTAGCAGCCCAGGGCTAACTGCTCTGTTTGACTGGTCCGTAAGCAGAGACCCGATGGGTAGCAACCATTTCCTCATATGTTTTAGGATATAACGATGGTGCTACTCTTGGCGCTAGAAGACGGCAGTGGAATTTTAGGGGAGCAGACACACAAAGTTTTCGGGCTTATCTTGAACACTACTTCACAAACATGTCAGCCAGTGCCCCGCTATCAGTAGAGCAGTTTTCTGCCGTGCTCCGAGATGCCGCATACGAATGCATTCCACTAACATCTGGGAAACCACACCGACCACCGGTCCCCTGGTGGACGGAGGAGTGCCGGACTGCTATCCGCTCTCGCCGTCGGGCGTATAAAAAAATTTAAACACAACTCAACACAGGCCAACCTCCTTTCTAATAGCCAAACTCGAGCTGCCTGCCGTCGCACCATCCGCCTAGCTAAGCGAAAAGCGTGGACGGACTACGTGGAAAGCTGAACCGGTGCACTCCTCTCTCCCAGGTGTTTGCCCAAATCAAACGCATTGCGGGAACCTCGACATCCACACCACTCCCTGTGCTGAACACGGGGGAAGAGAGATAATGGACCCCTTGGAAGTAGGAAATACATTTGGTAATGCTTATGCCAGGCGATACAGATCTGCTAGGGATAATCAGGAGTTTATGCGGTACAAATCATCAGCGGAAAAAAGGCAAGTGAACTTTAGCACCCTTGAAGACTTCCCATATAATAAACCGTTCACGATGACAGAACTTGTCAGAGCGATTACCTCCCTCCGTAGCCTAGCTGAGGGTCAAGATCTTATCCATAACGACATGTTTAAGATACTTCCCCAGACTGCGCTCGATGCACTACTGGATGCCCTCAATGCGACATGGGAGGCCGGTCATTTTGCCTCCGCTTGGCGGGAAGCTATCATTGTCCCCATTCTGAAACCGGGTAAAACCGGCTCGGACCCACTTCACTGCAGGCCAATCTCCCTTACATCATGCTTCTGATGGTCAACGTCCGATTTACATGGTTCCTGGAGAGTCGGGGAATCTTTAACAACAACCAGTGTGGTTTCCGCAAGGGCAGAAGTACTGTCGACCACCTTACCTCTCTAGACACTGAAATTAGATGCGTGTTTAACACGCGCATTGACGGGGGCCTGAGCCACCTTCGCATTGACGGGGGGCGGGTACCCGCCCCCCTAAGATCTCGAGAACCACGGTAGGTAGCGAAAAACGGTAAACGGCGTTGGGCTGCCCATCCACTTCTCCATCGAAAACATTTGGACCATTTTTTTCAGGTCACATTTAAGGTCACGAGAGGTCAAAACATGCCCGTCATAGGGATAACATGTAAAATTCAGTTTTTCGGGCATTACATCTGAACAAGTAAAGATAGAGCAAAACGACTTGAACTGTATGAATCCTCTTAGCAAGCCGAATCGAATGATATATAATTTGACCTTGCTAGGTCAAATCAAGGATTTGACTTGACCTGAGGTCAGGTCAGGGTCAAATTATATAAAATGAATATCATTAGAACCGCAAAGCCCAGGCGAGTCTAATGCAGCTAAAATAAATGCTCTATCACCATCTGTTACTGAGTTATTCCGTAAAAACCATTTTCCCATGTATTTCCAATAGAGAGGTCATGCCTCGTACCTGACCTTAGGTCATCGATATCAAAAATACCGGAACATATGTTAGAGACCTCGGTGGGGCCATTATGTGATATGAGTTTCAATCGGATAAGTTCACCCTGCTCCGACTTATGCTATCTTAAACTTTTTTGAGGTCGGGTTACTTGACATGTACTGGTGACCTGACCTGAGATGACCTAACCTTAAAACTTTCACAGAAGTTGTAAAAATGATGAGGGAAAAGGTATACGAAGTACGGCGGCGCTACGCGCCGCCGTTTTTCTACTGTCTCCGAAAAACCCGAGGGGGCGGGTACCCGCCCCCCGTCAATGCGCGTGTTAAAGAGCGACGACACGTCGGGGCAATCTTTTTCGACGTAGTCGCGGCGTATGACACAATCTGGCGTCATGGTGTTTTTTTAACACGCGCATTGACGGGGGCGGGTACCTGCCCCCTCGGGTTTTTCCGCGACAGGAGTAAAACGGCGGCGCGTAGCGCCGCCGTACTTGGCATTCCTTTTCCTCATTATTTTTACAACTTCTGTGAAAATTTTAAGGATAGGTCATCTCAGGTCAGGTCACCATTTGAGGTCAAGTGACCTGACCTAAAAAAAGTTTAAGATAGCATAAGTCGGAGCAGGGTGAACTTCTCCGATTGAAACCCATATCACATAATGGACCCACCGAGTTGTCTAAAATATATTCCGGTATTCTTGATATCGATGACCTAAGGTCAGGTACGAGGCATGGTCTCTCCATTGGAAATACATGGCAAAAATGGTTTTTACTATATAACTCAGTAACGGATAGTGATAGAGCGTTTATTTTAGCTGCATTAGACTCGCCTTGGCTTTGCGGTTCTAATGATATGCATTTTATGCAATTTGACCCTGGCCTGACCTCAGGTCAGGTCAAATCCTTGATTTGACCTAGCAAGGTCAAATTATATATCATTCAATTTGGCTTGCAGCGAGGATTCATATAGTTTAGGTCGTTTTGCTCTATCTTTACTTGTTCAGATGCAATGGCCGAAAAACTTAATTTACATGTTATCCCTATTACGGCATGTTTTGATACCTTGTGACCTTAAATGTGACCTGAAAAAAATGGTTCAAATATTTTCGATGGAGAAGTAGTTGGGCTACCCAACGCCGTCTACCGTTTTTCGCTACCTACCGTGGTTCTTGAGATCTTAGGGGGGTGGGTACCCGCCCCCCCTCGTCAAAGCGAAGGTGGCTCAGACCCCCGTCAATGCGCGTGTTAAAGGCGTTTCAGTGCGGTCTACGTGGCCGGATGGGTTTTTTTATCCGGAACTTCTTAACTGACAGAACATTCCGCGTACGGGTTGGCAGTTCTTACTCGAATGTCTTCTTTTAGGAGGAGGGAATTCCGCAGCAAAGCGTGATGAGTGTAGGCCTTTTCGCCCTGGCAATGAACGATGCCAATGATGAGCTACCGCCCTCCATCAAAAGCTCCATATTTGTCGATGATGTGGGAATTTTGATAACTTCCTCAACGACGCCTTCGCTTTCGAGGCAGCTCCAGTTAGCGGTAAACTGTTTGGAGCGATGGAGCTCTCAGAACGGTCTCGAATTCTCATCTGAGAAAACAGAGGGCATCCATTTCTGCAGGAGACGCCGTCACTGCCCAGACCCAGTGGTGACGTTACATGGGAATCCCATTACCTTTCAGCGCGCAGCAAGGTTTTTAGGAGTCACGTTTGACAATCGATTAACATACAAAGCACATCTGCAAAGCCTGAGGGACAAATGTTCTAAAACGTTGAATTGCTTAAATGCGTGTCCCGTACATCATACGGAGCTGACAGAAACACCTTGCTTAGTCTTTATCGATCTTTGATCAGATCAAAGATGGACTATGCATGCTTTGTGTATGATTCTGCAAGCACATCGGCTAAAAGATGCCTGGACGTTGTCCATCATAGTGCGCTTCGTATCGCCACGGGAGCATTTCGCATAACCTCGACGACTAGCCTGCTTGTTGAGGCTAATGAACCGCCACTGGCACTTCGGCGTCGTCTATTGGGACAACGGTATGCCCACAAGCTGGCCCAGTTCCCTGGCCACCCAACGTACTGTCCTGTTTTTCACGTCACATTAGATATATGTTTTATGGAGTGCAAAGAAACCTGCCACTCGCTGTTCGTGTCCATAACTTTGCAAAAGAGAGTGGAATCCAGCGGCGTGGCATAGTCCGCAGTGAGCTCTCTGAGATTCCCCCGTGGGATTTCGTTGTACCAACGTCAGACAACTTCCTGGCCCATACACCCAAGGCTCAGAAATCTCCATTAGCAACAACCCAACTAGCATTAGAACATATTTCATCCTACTCCGAACATGTAGCTATCTACACAGCTGGTTCTAAAACGGAAAGTGGAGTGGGCTGCGCGTTTATCATCGGGACAACAACGCGTGCGTTCACGCTACCATCACTCGCATCCGTTTTTACCTTTGAACTTCTTGCTATAGAAAAAGCACTGTGCTTTGTGGAGACATGTGAAGTAAGAAAGTATGTTGTTTTCACAGACTCACTAAGCAGTATTCAGGCTATTGACAATTTTAACTCCGATAACGATATTATCAAAAAGACGCACCACTGGCCTAGCACAGGCAGGGAAGCAGATTACACTCTGCTGGGTGCCAGCCCATGTTGGATTAGCAGGCAACGAGGCAGCAGATTCAGCAGCAAAGCGGGCCTCGCTCAGGCCATGCACGCGACGGATGCCGATTCCTGCGACTGGCACATTTCCATACATTCTGCGTCACCTCCTCAAAGAGCGGCAGCGCCACTGGAGCGCCAACACAAACAACAAGCTGCTTGCAGTGAAGCATGAACTTGGTGAGTGGCCTTAGTCTTCAAGACAGTGCCAGCGTGAAGAGGTTGCCCTCTGCGGGCTTCGTACCGGTCACACACTTTCCACCCATCGATATTTGTTGTGCGGGGACGCGCGACCACTTTGCCGTCGCTGCGGCTCCCTTCTCTCCGTGAAACATGTGTTGGTCTCATGTCCCAGATACGCAAGGGAGAGAAAGGAGCAGTTTGGGATCGGCAGCGAGCGTTCACGCTGACTGACCTGATTGGCAGAGATTCAGGCATGGTTGTGCGCGTTATGTCATTTCTTAAAGTCATTGTTTTTACGCTCATATATGACCCTGGTTAACCCTCGCCCCACCGGAGGGGCCATCGATAGCCCCCTAAGGTTTTTCCGGGATAGCAGAAAAACGAAGAGGCGCAGCACCGCGGTTGAGGGCTCTACCTCTCACTGCATCATTTTCCTATCATTCCTGAAATTTTTTACTCCGGGTCACCCAAGGTCAGGTCACCAGACGAGGTCAACCAAGGTCACCTCACTTCAACTTTAGAGCTCTGTAAGAGCTACATTTCAAAATCGATCGATTTGAAACTTCCTACACTTTATCACCCCTCCAGGGTCTACAAGGTGTATATCCGGGATTTTTCGATTTCGTGCCCTGAGGTCAGGTCACGAGGCGACCTCTCCCATTGGAAAAGCATGGGGAAAAGCTGTTCATTATATAAAAGCCACAAAAATGATTGCAAATACTCAGACTGCTCATAACAGCGTTTTTAGACACCTTTTCACGGATCCCAGGGGTCATATTTGCCCTTTGACTTTTCCAAGGTCATCCAAGGTCACCGGAGGTCAAAAACAGTATTTTGACCATAACTTTTGACCTAATTAAGCTAGAGCGGTGAAACAAACACCATCGTGTTTGCGTGTCACTGGCTTTCATTTGATATACGGCAAGGTCACTTTGTGACCTTTCGTGACCTCAGGTCATATTAGGTCACGAGGTGACCTCTGGAGGTCAAACCACTGCCGGGAGGTTTTTACGTTCCACATAGCGGAAAAAGTACTGGCACTTTTCTATTAAATGTACTTTACCAGGCCTCAATAGCTCAAATGACAAGAGTTATGCCCAGTTTGCTTAATCATTGCATATTTGAGTGAAAATAGCCGATCTTGACCTAATTTGACCTCTGGAGGTCAAACCATTGACCTGAGCACTAAAACATGTGAAGTAATTTGTTACTGAATTCACGCGAGGTTTCTATTGCACTTTGCAAATTTGCGCTAACGCCCATATTTTCGGAGTTAGAGGGGGCCATCGATGGCCGCCCGTGGGGCGAAGGTGGCGCCGGACCCCCGGTGGGGCGCGGGTTAAGCAGTAGACAAAGTTCGTGACCTCTTTTTTTAACGCAAGACTGTTGGCCTTTGTATCTCACCTAGATCATTAGATTAGCAAGTTTAACCTACTTTTACGGATACCAAATTGAATATGAACGTAGCCGAAACTGAAATGGGCGCTATATGACCACACTGGTTGGCGCGCCCTTCAACTCAAATAACAAACAACAACAACTTGATTAAAGGGAATGTGATACCTTTTAATTGGGATTTTAGCACGCGCCCCGCTGGGGCTGAAATTCGCCCCCTCCTGGTTTTCCTCAGATAACGCACAAGCTAAGGGACGCAGAGCAACGAACCTTACAGTACCTTATTCGTAATCAGTTTTACGCATCTGGCCCAATTTTTTAGGTCAGGTCATGTCAGGTCAAGGAGCTATCCAAGGTCAAGTGACCCGACTTCAAAACCTAAAATCACGAGTTTGAAGCGGCGCCCAAGGAACATCAGCCAACTGATCAGTTTGAAACTTTCACGATATGATGAGGTCATTAGGGTCTACAAATCTATAATCTCGGAATTTCGATATTGTAGACCTAAGGTGGGGTTAATTTTTTGGTCACCCCATTATAAGTCTATGGTGAAAAATTGAAATCTCTCTCTCTCTCGCTCGCTCCTCGCTCCCTTCGCTCTCTCTCTCTCTCTCTCTCTCTCTCTCTCTCTCTCTCTCTCTCTCTCTCTCTCTCTCTCTCTCTCTCTCTCTCTCTCTCTCTCTCTCTCTCTCTCTCTCTCTCTCTCTCTCTCTCTCTCTCTCTCTCTCTCTCTCTCTCTCTCTCTCTCTCTCTCTCTCTCTCTCTCTCTCTCTCTCTCTCTCTCTCTCTCTCTCTCTCTCTCTCTCTCTCTCTCTCTCTCTCTCTCTCTCTCTCTCTCTCTCTCTCTCTCTCTCTCTCTCTCTCTCTCTCTCTCTCTCTCTCTCTCTCTCTCTCTCTCTCTCTCTCTCTCTCTCTCTCTCTCTCTCTCTCTCTCTCTCTCTCTCTCTCTCTCTCTCTCTCTCTCTCTCTCTCTCTCTCTCTCTCTCTCTCTCTCTCTCTCTCTCTCTCTCTCTCTCTCTCTTCCTTTTTCAGTATTCTCTCATTGCTCTTGTAATCCCAGCAGAAGATATATATCTGTTAAAGAGACCACTAGAGCCTAAAAATGAGCCAGCTATTGAGATCCAAGTCCAGTATACTACAGGGAGCCAAACTTACGCTAACCGCGCAGCAAATCGAGATTTAGCAGTCAGGAGTACGAATCGTCGTTTATGCGTAATTTAGTGTATGTAAGGTTGAGAGGCAGTTTAAGTGTTTGAGGCTGGCCTGGATTCTGAATCATTGGTATATGTACTAGAGTTTTTGTTACTGGTATGACATGAAATGAGGAAGAGATGGTGTGGTGATGGAGTGGCTAGTGTGTCCACGTTTTACGCGGCCGACCCAGGTTCAGCGTCCGGCGGATTTTTCCTGCTCGAGGAGTAATTTGACTCCCCGGAAACCCTACTCAAGGAAAAGACTTGAAGATGCAACGTGACCTTGGAAGTTGGTTAATCGGAAAGTCCCAAAGATGGTTGGCATGGTAGAAAAAGAGTAACCATTTACCGGATCGTGATAGATTGGGAAAATATATGGGGAGCTATTGCAAATAGAGTGTGGTGTAGAATAATGGAAGGATATTGTTTCTAATGACACACTTTTTGGAAATTGGAAATTAAGAAACACTACTAATTTTGTTGCGAGAGAACGTTGTTAGAACTGTATGAAAGCCTGACGGTGCACAGGGGGAATAAGCCACTTGGCGGCCCAAGAAGTTCAACCTAAGAAAAAATGGCAAGCCCATTAGCAAAGTTGAAGTCCACTTAAAAAACGTATTGCCTTGATCCTGTCATATAGCAGTCTGGGGAATAGTATTTCACACTCTTGTGTATATGAGACGTTGAACACAAGTTATCGCTTATAATTTCCGTTTCATTTTTTGCAGTTCGTTTTTTATTGCACTTCAGGTTTTTTATTGTGACTTTTGTTTTTTTACTTGAGCTTCGCCTTTGTTTATTAGGTGTCCATTTTGTAAAGTTATGCTAAGAATGTATAATTATTTGTGTCTAATTACGCAGAAGTAATTACAGTAAGTAACACAGAAATAATTGTAAAACTAATTACTTGTCCTGTCCTCTTCCAGAGGCCAGAAGAAGAAGGGGGACGAAAACCAGGAACGTATAGTTTTTACTTTGTTGTGACGATTACAACTGCTAAGACAACACCGTGTTTTCGGCCACGCGACATCACCTATTGTAGTGAAGTCAAAACAGATCACTGAACGGTAAAATCGGTGACAATGGGTGGCTAGAAATCAGGAAAACAAGCTCTCGCGATTTAAACCGCGATTCGGTATTTTAGATTGCGAGAGCATGCGAAAGAACGGTCGCTGAAACGAACCATTTCGAAAGTGCGGTATGTTGGGAAAGTTCGGTATGAATTTCGGTATGAATCCCAACTTATTGAATGATCTTGTGAGCTCTAATCTTCATTCATTTAAACAAAGATTCTCATCACAGCCACGCCAAGCTGCTGATGCTCTGGTACCCTCCTACAGAAGCCGACATCGGGCCCGCCAATTGTCCATTTGACATCTTACCCTGCTGTTCTGACCTTGCGACGTTGCCCTGTTTCGAACATCGTGTGCCGCCAGCGATGGAATGAATCAGCTCCAGGCCACCGGCATAAACGGCGCCGGGCCGGAGACAGGCCGTCTGAAGCCGTCATTTCGGCGTATCACTACGGCCGGGCGGCGACGCGACAGCCCATCTCCGCCAGCTGGTCGTAGACAAGCACCAAAGTCAGACGCCGGCCTCCGGCCATTGCTGCTAATGGCGCCGCATGCACGTACCACCGAAGCCTTGTTGTGGTGCGCAGGACCATCCAGCCCGGTCCCACATGTGATTTGCATCTACAAATAGTTCCATAGAACAGAGCAGGAGTGAAACGTTTTAGCGCCGATTTGTTCAAAGTCGAGTTAGATATCGAGACAGTTATAAATTGATGATCCATCATTGATCCGCGACGGGATTTAGCACAGGACCATATCGGATAAGTTTTGAAGCACACGCAAGGAACGGCACAACCGAAGTCGGAAGAATCTGGAAGGGAATGTCCCGAAACACCACTTTGTGGTCGACGTGTATGGGATCTGTGCGCATGGGAGTCAGGAACGCATGTGACTGAGGCGAAGCAAACGGACAAATGCTTGGATAAATGGTGGATTGTAGCTTTCTCAGAACCATTTGAGCCGTTGAGTGAAGGAGGTTATGGCCCCATTGGCTCCGTTTGAACCCGAATTTAAGCGTAATCCAAGTTTAGATGCAGCATATATTTCTGAGAGAGAGAGAGAGAGAGAGAGAGAGAGAGAATGAGAGAGAGAGAGACGAACAGAGAGAGAGAGAGAGAGAGAGAGAGAGAGAGAGAGAGAGAGAGAGAGAGAGAGAGAGAGAGAGAGAGAGAGAGAGAGAGAGAGAGAGGTTACCCATATTATCAAGCTTATGTTACTCATACCCTCGGCTCTGCATCTGCACCTCCTGTGGCATTTGTTAGAGCAGTTTCTCGCAACAATACTCAGTCTGCAGTGCCGAATCACTCAGGTCCACGTGCAAACGCTTTCCAATAAGATAGAGCTCTGATGTGACAAAAAGAGGCTGCTGTCTTTCGAATGGTCTTCGTATTTGTTGTACTTCCCTGACATGGGTGACAACATCTCTCCTAAACAAGGAATTATACATGCAGTTAGCCACGGCAGGGTCTGTGTAACGCCGTCCGTTAGCGTGCTTGTACTGCGAGAACCTTGACCTGCTTCCATTTGGTTACGGGTGCGGCTCCACCTATCGAGGGCGATTTGGTACTCGCCCTGGCTTGGCAAGCCAAAGCCTGGCTTATCCCCCCTTCCTGAGTGTCATATGATCGTAGTGACTGATACGACCCAAAAACCATACAAAAAACTTTATTTCCTCTGTATCTGATCGATAGTCCGTGAAAAAGAGTACCCTCATCATACGGTAAAGCGCCGGAGCAATAGTATAGGCAGGTAGAGCGCCATGCCACCCCCGGCCCTTCCTCCGCGGCAAAACACCAGCTCATGCCTACCGGCCGCGCGCAGCGCACCGATGGCTCGATGCAAATCCCATTTCCCCGCGGGGCGCTCATCAATCAGGTAGGCCGCCGGCGTCCGGCCGTCTAAAACAACAGCGGCCGTCGCCTGCGGGTCTGCCACAACAGTCACATGCCGGCGACTGCGCGCTGCGTGCTGCATGCGGCGTGCTACGGAGGTGCGGGCATCCCGCCCCATGCCACGGCGTCGGGTGTTGCCACCCAGCAGCCGTCTCGCCATCACACCGATCCAACTTACCATCTGGTAGTCATCTATTTTACTGATGGACCGGATCAGGAGGTTTACTGACACGACTGTGGGTTGGTTCACTGGCGCGGAACAGAGACACTGAGGTCAGAGGGTGCGGGCGGCGCGCGCGGCGGCGACGCTGCCGGCAGGGCCGCCACCTTCTTGACGACTGAGGCCTGGTGATTACCAAGGCAGGCACACCAGCGGAATACTTATAAACGCCCAGTTTTTGTGTGTGTTTTTTTTAGAGAGACGAGATAGCTTTTGCTAACGTTCTCGTGAAATTCCTGGGTATTCGCAAATATTAGTAATTTATATTCACTTTAGCTACCCAGGTCGGCCCCGATCAAGAAAGTGGCGACACATGTTCCTACCGTAAACATGTCACTTCACTGACCCGTCAAGGCTAGGTCAAGGCCACGCCGCCGCTGCGTGACCCCTAAGACGCGAAGGCGCTAAGGCGCCAATACGCTAGAGGCGCACGAACATAAACGACCAAAGACTGAAGTATATATGTACACACAAGGATCGCATGTGGGCCAAAGGCAGAAGCATACAGTCACCACCACCAAACGACTAGAGAAATAACAGTGTTGCGTGACTATATGGTGTGTAAGCGCACTCACCAGCAGCTGGGACTACATGCCAGGGCATCATGCCGAACAAAAAGCCGTTCGCGCCGGTCAACGTGCCTACCACCGACCGCAACCTGGCCAGCTAGCCAAAAAGAGCGATAGGCAGAGGAGAGCACTTACCATCGTCACATCGTCAATGCGAGCAATGCTACGGATCATCATATTAATGGCCACTACGGTCGGTCCGTCTAGGCGAGGGAAGAACGGGTACCAGTCAGCAACGCACAGTCACAGGTAAAGTGACGGTGACAGTGGCAGTGACAGTGACAGTGGCGGCATCACAGCAACGTCAGCTGGCAAGAGAGAGAAGCGACAGGGCGGTCGGGGCGCGCAGAAGCGTGCGCGTATGGCCGTGTGGCGGTATTTTCGTGATTGGTAAAATGGTTTCGATCAACTTAGTGATTCCAAAAAGCTGCGTGAGAATGTGTGTGTGGGTGGCGTGAGTGAGTGGTTGTGGTTGTGGGTGTGGGTGTGGGTATGGGAGTTAGGGTGTGGTTGCGGGTTTGTAAGCATATGCGAATGATGGTTCTGATCACATTGTTCAGAGTTTATTTGAGCTTAAGTAAACTGTGTTGAGTTACCAACGTTTTCGGGAGGCTCCCCGGAGTTAAAATCAGAGTGCTAGCCGATGGGTTTAACACACGCAGTGGAGGGGTCATACAGTGCCCCACCTATTTTTCCGAAATGGCCTAAGAATCGTTCGCTGACAGAAAACGCTAGTTATCTGCCTTGTGATAATTTATGCGAGAGAGTTGATTGGAGACATGATTGTGACAATCGGTTTAAAATTGTTCCGCTTATAGGCTTTCAAAGGCAGACTTAAATTTTAAGACCGTCGTAATCGCGCCGTCACATCAGCTCACATTCACTACTAACGTCATATAATCGAGATTATGTCTCAAGGCCATCTCACATGAAGGTCAAAGTCAAGATCATACAAACATTTAATGGGCATTGGCCCAAGTGTTTCGGTTAGATGGTATTACCCAGTATAAAGAATATTATGATTCATAGTTAGGGTTACCAAGTGTCAAGGTCAAAGTCACGGGTAAAAGTCTTTATCAAGACTGAACCCTTATTTCCTGCCCAAAGGTTGTTATAGTGTCAGTTATCACGCGCATTGACGGGGTCTGAGCCACCTTCGCATTGACGGGGGGGCGGGTACCCGCCCCCTAAGATCTCGAGAACCACGGTAGGTAGCGAAAAACGGTAAACGGCGTTGGGCTGCCCATCCACTTCTCCATCGAAAACATTTGAACCATTTTTTGTCAGGTCACATTTAAGGTCACAAGAGGTCAAAACATGCCGTCATATGGATAACATGTAAATTAAGGTTTTCGGCCATTACATCTGAACAAGTAGTGATAGAGCAAAACGACTTAAACGATATGAATCCTCTCAGCAAGCCGAATCGAATGATATATAATTTGATCTTGCTCTATCACCATCCGTTACTGAGTTATTCCGTAAAAAACATTTTCCCCATGTATTTCCAATGGAGAGATCATGCCTCGTACCAGACCTTAGGTCATCAATATCAAAAATACCTACCGGAACATATTTTAGAGAACTCAGTGGGGGCATTATGTGATATGAGTTTCAATTGGATAAGTTAACCCTGCTCCGACTTATGCTATCTTAAACTTTTTTGAGGTCGGGTCACTTGACCTGTACTGGTGACCTGACCTGAGATGACCTAACCTTAAATTTTCAAAGAAGTTGTAAAAATGAAGAGGAAAAAGGTATGCCAAGTACGGCGGTGCTACGCGCCGCCGTTTTTCTGCTATCTCCGAAAAACCCGAGGGGGGCGGGTACTCGCCCCCGTCAATGCGCGTGATAACCCGCCCCCCCCCGGGCGGGCGCCGCCACCCCCCCCCACCGGGGCCATATCCCCAAAAAAAAAAAAGGTAAAAAAAAAATAAAAAAAAAAAAAAAAAAGAAAATAAAAAAAAAAAAAATTTTTATATTTTGAAAAAAATTAAATAAAAAAAAAAAAATAAAAATAAAAAAAATAATAAAAAAAAAAAAAAAAAAAATAAAATATAAAAAAAATTAATTAAATAGTTAAATTATGCATTACTGGGAATACGTCATATTACTACGTCATGGGTCAGTGACCTTGAATAACCTTGACATCAAAATTTCAGAGAACAGTGTGTGGAACCTCCCATCCTTTGTCTGCTTTCAGTGTATTCTCGGCTTTTTCCGCATAATCAATAAGTCTCCAGCACGGCCCAGATCTGACATTTACTACCTCGTTTGACCTCAAAGATATTGACCTAGGCCAATAATATTGGCTATAATGTGTAACACTATGACCTCCACAAACCCCAAATAGGTGTTTTCTAACTCTTTGGTTTCCGAGATCACAGGAGGGGGGGCACTTTACGATCCCCATCCCCTTCTCCACTGCGCGTTGACGCTAGACCCGTTTCCACTGTGCGTGTTGCACACAGTGGAAACGTTGACAAAGTTGACAAACACCCGCACTGGAGGGGGTCTGGCACTAACGCGCACTGGAGGGGGCCTGGTAGGACCCCCTAAGATCTCGTAAACTAAGAGAGTTAGAAAACGCCACTTGGTAGGTGGGTGGCGGCTATGGTGATCTACATGATGACCAATTTTCATTGACCTAGGTCAATATCTTCAAGGTCAAACGAGGTCGTAAAGGTCAAATATTGGCCATTCTGGGATCGATTGGTAAATGCTGTGATTATGCAGGAAAATGGCGGGAATAAGCTAAAGGCGGACAAGGTTCATAGAGAAGAGGTCTCAAAGAGGCTTCCCCACAACTTTTGAGTCAAGGTCATTCAAGGTCATTGACCTTTAAGGTCACCATATGGTATACTACTTATTATTTATACTTTGACTAGCACTGTAGCCACTGTTTGGCGGGAAATGAGGATTGACCTTTCCCAATGACCTTTGACCTTGACCTTTGACCTTGAACTTTGTATTGGGGTACCCTACCGATGACGTCATAGCATAATATATGTCAGACGGGGTAACGTCATTTGGCCGGACGCACAGTTGCCAGTGACCTTGAAAGTGCAGATATGACCTTGTACTGTGACCTTTGACCTTGACCTTTACTTTCATGTGAAGTGACCTTGACATATAGTCCCGCTTATATGACGTTATGACGTCACCACTCGGTCTTCAATGCAAGCTAACTGGTCCGACCGCGCGTTTACGGCGATCTCAAAATGCAGGTCTGACTTTGAAAGCCTATAAGTCAAAAAATTTTCGGCCGATTTTCAAAAAGTCTTCACCAATCGACGCGCTATTACATTCTGTTAAATGTGGCTACGTGTCGTTGTTGGGCTACAAGCGGTTCTCCGGCCACCTTGGAAAAACAGGTGGGGGGCCTCCGAGGCCCCCTCCAGTGCGCGTGTTAAGTGTAGAACATAACAAGCAAACGTAGACTTTCGTGTTGTATAAACATTTACGTTTAGCTAGATTCTGATGTATGTTAATGATGTATTTTACATCGTGTGGTGTATTTTCACTGTGCATTTTACAAAAATGTGTGTCGCTGCGCGTCCCTTTTGGGTTTTGTTCGAGTTAGGGGAAAATCTTAAGTCAATTATGACGCGCACGCCGCCGAAAGCAGTGCATGTGAGACGCGAAAGTACACTTGTAACAGTTAAGAGCTGCCGAGCCCGCATTCAACGTGTTTAGAGCTAGGTTCCTGAGAACGTCCGCATCATGAAAGTACGATTAGGAGAAACCTGGAAGCAGCATTGCCTAAACGGTCATGGTATCCACAGAAGTTGCACGGCAAACCAGTCATGGTCCCATTTGTGCATCATTACTTGAACGCAGAAGATTTCTAATTTCACGGTTTTTCAGCGTGATTTCCCCGAACTTTTGATATTCAAATGTCCCTCTCTTATGATTGTATGTTTTTATTTCGGCATGGTGAGACAGAGGTGCTACTCAGAGGAATTACTGTTTCTGACAGTCAAAATACAGGCTGACTGCTTAAGGGAGACATTTTTAAACACCTCACATCTAAATGAATTGTAAGGCTACCTGTTGGCCAGGCAAAAAAGCCTCAGCATCTTCTACTCCCTTGCAAATTTTTTTAGAAATATAATATTGGAATGTTATCGTTTTCAAACATTTACATGGAAGTTTATCTGTTTTTCTTTAGTTTTCACCCTTATTTTCACACCGAGTGAAGTCCAATTTTTTATTTACAGATATACGTGAATCGGCAGAACTCGGCAGCTCTGGCACAACAAGGCATCACACTTACACCGCGTGGGAAGCCACCGCCAACAAGCATGGTAGAGAGGCCAGCGCATCCCTCAAACGCATTCGCCTGACACCCAGCTGGCTACTGCACTAGACAAAAACGTGTTCTGGGGCGCGGGCCGTGCCCGAGAGCCAGCTGACCAGCCCAACACCACTCCAGTCACATCCATGGGTACGGCAGTGACACGGATCTGAAAGAGTCGCGGCGGGCGGGGCCCGGTCTAACCCGGCCCTACCTCACAGTCCAGGGTGGAGGCTGCACACTCGGTACTTCTGCAGTCAGTGGTCGGGTTTATTTCGAGTAAATGGGGCGGTCGGGTCAATAATCTACCCCATAAAAACGGTGATCACCCTACTAAACTAGAAAACAATAGCTAAATTCAAGTAGAAAGCCATTTGCAGTGAGTGTTTTTGTCCAAGGCTATGCCAGAATGGTCACAACAGGTGCCTTACTTAATTTGAGCACTGGCGCAACCAACAATTCGTCAAAAAGAAAAAACATGGCGTTCGCTTATGCATTTTTAGCTAAGCAGAACTTGTAAATTTCGATATACTTGGAAAAGGTCTCCCAAACGACGTGATGGCTCAATGATTCTCTGGCTACGCCTCTGCATCTGAGTGCAGCACTAAAGCACTTCACGGGCAGCTCCAGACAGGAGCGTATTGCCTAGTATTCCGAGGAAAAATAGAGAGGTATGATTTCCAATTAAAGAAGGCATCTTCTGATTTTAATTCAGCACCTTCTTGGCCTTATTCGTAAATCATCTTCGAATACGTTTTGCTTTATCACTGTTACAGTTTTTAACAGCTAGTCGCAAAGAAGTTTCCACCCGAGCAAGGCACCTGAAGAAAGAGGGACCGTCAAACATGTACGGAACTCATCGCCTGGTATAAAGGCGTGACTTTCCCGCATCTGCCACTGGCTTTGAAGTTGGGCCCGACTTCTCGACCACAAACCTTCTGCAGCCTCCACCCCGGCACAATTCAAAGAACGAACACGTAATTCAGCAACACAGAAAACGATATAGCGCTGTAGCAACTGTTGACTGAGTAAATTTGCCTCTAAAGAAAAAGCTATCCTGATTTAAAAAAACGGCACGGCAGGCAAGATAGGGCGGATGGAATTGGAGAACGGACTGATGAGGCGGATGGTTAGGATTGTGAAGAGTTTATTCGATTTGTCATGTATGATTCAGAGATGCACTTAAGCTCCACTCACATTTGTCTTAGAGTGATATCAGCGGAGCCAATTGAATTAACTTGACAGCTTTAAGCCATTGCAGTTTTATTCAGAACACCAGCAACTAGCCCACAGCGCGTGGCTTGCGAAACAAGATCATTTTTATGACTTTGACCCCTAGAAATGCTCGGAAAAGTGCCACGAAAATTTCAATTGAAGCCCATGAGCCAAAAGCTACAACACCAGAGATCCCCTGGCGATTCTTCCTTAGATGGTGACTAAAGATCGCCCTGGCACCTCTGTACAGGAGGTCTGCACTGTGAATAAAGAAACAGCATTGAATAAAGTAGCCCGCCAAGCGTGCCATGGTCACAACCAGGCCCTCTCCAGAAATGGGAGAATATGGTCATCGGGGATTGCCGTGACCATGGCCAAGGGATCGTGACTGTGTGCCCAGTCAGGGCCCCTATGATTAGCGGGGCCCCAGGCCACAACAAGAAGCTTTATATGGGACTCGTGAACTCCCGTAGTACCTATCCCACCGTTGATGAAAAAGGCTTTCAAAATGAAAGGTTCCAAACTGCAAATCTTGTTAAAAATAATTCATTAAGTAAAACAACCGAATAGTCTAATTTCTCTCCATAAAATAGCACTAAAAAGGCATCTGTTGTTTTCTGCTGATTTTATGACATTTGCGCGATAAACCGGATTCAGTTTTATAAATCCCACTTGGCGTCGCATATTGGCGTCCTCTTTCAACAACATCGAGCCGGCGCCCCGATAACAATAAATGAAAGCAGCGGAGCAAACATACATAAACAGAGCGCGCCACGCCTATAAATCAAAAGCAGATTACAAAAAGAGAAAAGTGCGGGCGTAAATCCCACTGCAATGTGGGATGCATTTCGGCGATAAATAAGAGCGGTCACGTCGGAAGCGGTCGCCGCTCGACAAGACGAATTCCCAACATTGAATATCATCTTGAGGGAGCGATAGCGGCGGTGGAGGCGGCTGAGTGTTTTCGTTGGGGCGTGCCTGCAGCTCTTCGCAGCACACCCCAGGGTGTCGCTCGAGGCCCGAGTGCCGCTCACTGGCGCCAGCGGATATCTACGGCCGCCCCGACCGACGGCCAACTGCAGCGGGGAACTCAAAACCAATCCCTCTCAAGCCGAGCTCAGCCATTGAAGAGGAATATTGGTTGTTGGCCCCTGGATGTGATTCTGGAGGACTGCTTCAATTGTCCACACGGCCCAGGAAAATGGAGACGAGACATTGTTTCTAATATCATGGTTAGCTTATGAAGAAACAGAACAAAGACTCACATCGTACTACACATGGTAGAAAATGAGAACAAATGAGAACGGTACGTTTCACTGGTCTCTTACATACTTATGGCCGGTGGGTGATTTTAGATGTTCAGGTGATATCTGAGTCAGCTGTGTGGGAATATCCAATACTACAATGTCATAATATTTACTTATACATTATGGTGACATAATTAAGAGTACGCTTAATTATGGCATTAAACGTATATAGGCCGCCCCGGCCCCAATAAATTCGGGGCTGTGGTAGCCTAGTGGCTTCATTGCCCGTCTTCGGATCGGATAGCATGGATCAACGTGGGCTCAATTCCCACGGCGGGAAACCGCCTTCCTTGTCCGATGTGACCCGGTGGAGAAGATCCTTAAACAACCAGGCCAATACTCCCTGTAATTGGGCAAGTGTGTCTATTGGGAGTGGGCCTAAATCATAATGAAATAGTTTTGTTAAAATTATATCTCGTTTAACTTAAAACCACCAGGATGAGCTGGCTTAAGAGTACATAACGCAATTATTGGCAGACCATTCCCAATTACAGGTAAAGTACCCACCATAAGATTCCTCTTGATTGGGAGATGGGTGACTTAGTGAAGAGCATCAAAAGCTCATGAGCCACCGGTCCTGGGTTCAAGTCCCGGCGGAGCCTCTGAATGAGTCGATCTGATCCCCAAAATCCCTCCCGACAGGGTGAGTGCTGGCAACGCCATGTAGCATTAGCAGTTGGTGAATCGATAAAGGGAATATGGCACCTTGGTCGAATCCTAGAATTTAGTGTAATTAAGAGTATTTTTAGCCTAAAAGTATGGAAATATTCATGATTTTTTCGGATTATTTACAATAAGCTCAATATTTTAATGTTCAAAATGTTCCACTATGGCAAGAAGTAAACATCTGCCTGTGGATGACGTCATGATCTGGCAACTACTACCATATTCAATAGGCCAGGGCTTCAATAGGCTGACTACTCACCGTGACGTCAGCATGTTGTCACGCCAACAGCTGACAACTGCGGCCGGCTGCTTGGGTACATTTTGGGTCCATTGCAGGTAGGTTTTTAGCTTTTCTCTACGGAAATTTTGAGTTCCAAGACAAATAATACATAATGAGTATCGGGTTTTCGCGCATGCCTTACAACTTGGCTATCTCAGTTGAAATCACGTTATAAAGGTGCCACATTCCCTTAAAATTTTAACAATTATCACAATTATCATAGGAGCCTAGATCGAGGGGGTGTTTGAAACCCCACTGGGACCAAGATGGCTCAGAGGCCCACCGGGATGTATGTTAAACATAGGTAATACGATCCAAAATAATACGATCCTTGACCTGACCTTAGGTCAGCTCAAGGTTAGGATATGACGTGAAGAGATGATTTGGTACATTATGTGATTGGGTTTGACCAGATTATTCCAATGGTGCTTACATTTTCTGTACAGTTATGCACCGCCAGTCGTTATGACAGGAAACTTTGCTTTCATTTGAACCCCTATACAGACATTCTGTGACCTCTAGGGTCCTCAGTGAGTCGACCGAACATGTTCCGTAATGGTCTTTGACCTATAGAGACCTCATGGAACAAAACCAAAACTGTTACCCAACATTTAAGGCACAGATTAGGGGAACATATAACGCTGTTTTCCGCTTTACTCTTCCTACCATGGTGTCTGATACCTTCTGGGGGATCTCTTCGCCCTCCGTATATCGATTTTGATTTTAATAAGATTTAAATAGCCTAAGTAACGTAGTATCATACGATTTTAATAGCGCAGTTGCTAGAAAATACCGCCCTCTAGTCTTATTAACGCAGCCACTCGAGTTATAACCTGCTATGATTCTGAGACGCAGGTGTAGAGCAGACCAGCTCCGTAAGAAATTCAGATAGCGCGGCTTTGTCCTTCCTAACACCTCCCCCCCTCTCTTATTTCACTTCGCTTATTAGGCCGTTGCATAACTCATCAAACAAAGTCAGACCTAGTATGAGAGCCACAAACTTCTGGCAAAGTGCGGCTCAGAGCTGAAGAGTTGTGAAATAAACCAGAGTGGGCCGAGAAAACACATGCCACTCCAACCAACCGCTGGCTGTTGACTTTCGCCGGTCGCGAGAGCTGGCCTGCGTCAGAACTGGCATGCAGCGCAGTAGTCCCCCGAACCCTTTCCTTCCCCAGTCAGCTGCGGACACGTCTACTCAGGGTGGCTGTTTGCTCCCACTGTGTCTGTTTTTCGGCTCCGGGCTGGCGTGTTTCACATCACCCTTAGCGACGTGCATCCCTACACTCCAGGAGAATCTAATGTTTGAAAGGTGGAGGAGGAGAACTGATTAAGATTACAAAAGCGTGGGAATTGTTGAAAGGCCAGTTTTATTCAAACAGACTTAACACGCGCCCCGCTGGGGTCCCTGACATGACGCGCCCTGCTGGGGGGCCTTTTTCGCCCCCACCCCCCTTCCCCTCCGTATCTCATTCCCCACGAAAGCTAAAGGAAAATTATGGGCGGTGTTTGAAAGCTTTTGACAAGACAAATGTATTTTATACGAATAATTTTTATATCAGGTCAATATTGTGGTCAGCATAGGTCAAAGAAGGTTCCATAGGCTTACAACAGAGCAGTGTACGTTTCTCTCTCTAGATCTACCCTCAGAGAAGCTAGAAAAAATATGTATCCATCATTGGATTCCTATCATCGCGGCGAATCGAATGATGTATAATATGACCTTGTTGGGTCAAATAGTAAAAATGGCCTGACCTCGAGCTAGGCCAGGGCCACAGAGTGACCTGGTATGGTCATGCTGCATATCAATCGACTCCCCGTGACAATATAAGCACAATGCAAGCAAAATGGGAGCTTTATCTCAATTGAGTGAGAATTTATTGGAAAAACAATCACTCTATGCTCCCGTGGCCTTTGAGAGGTCAGATGCTCAAAAAATCAACTTAATGGTCAAGATTGTGGTAAGAATAGACGGTTTGAGGATTGTCAGCTTTATATATCCAGTATTTACTGAAAACAAGCCCATTCTATTTTTCCCATAGACTTATAAAGGGGTGACCAAAAAATTGACCCCACCTTAGGTCAACAATATCAAAATTCCGAGATCGCAGATTTGTAGACCCTAATGACCTTATCATACTGTGGGAGTTTCACACTGGTCGGTTGACTGATGTTCCCTGGGCGCCGCGTCAAACTCGTAATTTTAGGTTTTAAGGTCGGGTCACTTGACCTTGAATAGCTCCTTGACTTGACATGACCTTAACTCAAAAATTTGGTCAGATGTGTAAAATTGATTAGGAATAAGGTACTGTAAGTTTGGCTGTTCTGCGTTTTTTCGTTTTTGAGCTATCTGGGGAAAACTAGGAGGGGGGGCGAATTTCGCCCCATCAGCAAGGCGCGTGTTAAGCCCGCCAACAATGTAGAAATAATATCCGAGACTATGGCCCATTCCTTCCAATTCCATGTAAGTCATTAAGAAGCCAGCTGCCGTGTCAGTTCATTGGCAGATACCCTGTTTAGCTTCCACTTATCACCGATGTGTCAATAAAGTCCACTGATAGATGAATTCCGTAAGATAAACCAGGCACAAGTTTTGTTTTCACTGTGTGAAATATGGTCCCCATCAACGTTGGAATGCATCAGCGAAGCAATATCAATAAACACTGGGTATTTAACTCGCCTTGCGTCGCCCACAAGCCTGGCCGTCTGGTACATAAGCGAGAATCACCGAATAGCCTTTTCGATGCAACAACTAGAAGAAAATGTGGGTTCAATAAATTATTTTTGGGGTTTAACGACACACAACTGCCAAGGTTACACAGGGTCGCCAAATCTCACACTGTTGGGATATTTGGAGGATCAGATCAACTTATTTAGAGGCTCTACCGGGACCTTAACACGCGTATTGAAGGGTCTAAGCCGCCTTCACATTGACGGGGTGGGGCGGGTACCCGCCCCCTAAGATCTCGAGAACCACGCTAGATGGCGGAAAAAGGTAAACGGCGTTAGATAGTCCATTCAAATCTCCGTGGAAATAATTGAACTTTTTATGTCAGGTCACATTTAGGGTCACTAGAGGTCAAGGTATGCCACATATGGATAACATGTAGACGTAGGTTTTCAGTCATTTCATCTGAACTAGTAAAGAAAGTTCAAAACAATCTAGACAATAGGAATCTTCGCAGCAAGCGGAAATGAATGAGACGATATGACCTTGCCAGGTAAAATAAGACCTTAACGTGAGGTCAGGTCAAGGTCAAATGATGTACAAATGCATAACGTTAGAACCGCGAAGACAAGGCAAACATAATTCCGTCAAACTAAGTGCTCTAAAGCTATATATTTCTAAGTTATGCACTTTACACCATTTTCCCTTGTATTTCCAATGGAGAGGGCATGGCTCGTACCTGAGCCTAGGTCATCGATATCAAAACACCGGAATATATTTCTAAGAACTCGGTGTGCCCATCATGTGAAATAAGTTTCAATTGGATAGGTTCATCCAGCTCTGACTAATGCTAGCTTAAACTTTTTTTGAGGTCAGGTCACTTGACCCGTACTGGTGCCCTGACCTGAAACGACCCAACCTTAAAACTTTGCTTAAAGTTTTCAGAGGTCAAGTATCTCGCCAACTCGCCCACGCTCGTGGGTAGCCAAATGAGGTTCAAGGACCAGAACTTAGGTAGCCAATCACGGAGATTTGACAGAGATCAAGAATTGCACTTACCAGCACAAAACAAGTATTTCCACGATCTTACCGCCACGTAAAAAGAACTATCCATAATATGCAATGCTACCTTGACTGATTTTAGGTAACATTATAACTTTAGTGACAGACGATACAAATTAGTGGCAAATATTTTATCCTTACTCACTCGCGTTATTTCACAGCAAAGTTAGAGATGGGTAGGTAACCACATCGGCAACGAAACTGACCCATATAAAGCCATGAGAAAAAGGTACTCTAAATTTCGATGACATGAAAACGGTAATATTCATTATTTTATATGAATTTGGCCATTTATTTTGAATAAAAGAGAAAAATTTAAAATCTATATCAGGACTCATAGTGAAATTACTCTGCATAGGATAGTAAATCCACTGCTTACGTTGTACTGAGGACTCGTTTTGCGGAATTAGAGATGGTCTGGTAGCCAGGCCGGCAACGAAAATTACGATTAGGGACCACCAGGTAGCCACTTGGGTAACCACAAAGTTTTGCGTTTCTGGCGCGGGAGTAGCGAGAAGAAAGCAGTCAGATATACGTGTTGAAGAAGCTGCTATTTGGGTATCTTACTATGAGGCTGTAGATTTTGAGCTGAATCAAAATAGGAGGCTTTGCTGCCAGTGGTAAACCCACTACCAATTCTTATATATTATGCCGCAACCAGAGAAACGCAGGGCAAAGTGAACTCTACCAGATCTCAATAGCACAGGAGAGTAGTGTGATTTGAGGGTGTCAATAAGAGCACACATTTTAATCATGTTTATGCGAGATATCAAAACTGTAGACCTGTGGAGATGAGAGTTGCAAGGTTTGGCTTTGCACCTAGAAAATTAGATGCTGTTTGGTGCCCATGAAGTCAGGTAAACTGCAGGTAGGTTTCTTTGGTGTCTACCTTAGTCAATTTTATCAAATCAAACTTAACAAAATTTTAATGATTCCACAAAGTTTCCATTCAGCAGGTGAATGTGGTGCTGCTTATTGATCTGCTTCAATACTTCTAGGTTTGCTGGATGATGGTTGTGGTATTAGTAGGTACTTGTCCTCTGGCTGAGTACCTATATTTGGTTGCATGCATTGGAGATATTTAAATTATATGTATTCTTTTAACAGAGTGTTAATTGAATGTATCTTTCAAGTAGCTTAAGTCTCAGCATGGTGACTGCTACAGTCAAATGGTGGTTGTCTGCTATCTTAGCAATGATGATCTAAGCAATGATTGATCATAGCAAGCAGTTGCAGTAAGGGTACTAGACTCTGACGGCCATATTATTTTTATGCATTTTTGAATTAGGTACTTGATAACATTTTTGACTGATTAATATGCTCAGCTAATGGAAGCATGCTTGTATTACAGTACACACAACTTGTAATCACAGCACATATACTTAACCTTTTGCTCTTTGGTACTAAGAGTATGCTATATGTAATTCATTAGTCTCCAAATCACTGTAAATTTAATTACTTTCATAATTCCACTTTTTGAGAATACTTTTCACTCACTAAGACAGTTATTCTGGGAGCCATTTAAAGCCTCAGTTCATGCAAAGTTAATTTCGCTTCAGGTAGCCATGTTGGTCGCATCAAGGGATGTGGGTAGCCAACCTGACATGTTCTTGACCTCTGAAAGTTTTAAAATGATCAGAAAAAGATATACCAAGTACGACGGCGCTACGCGCCGCCGTTTCTACTCTGTCTCCAAAAAACCCGAGGGGAGGGCGAGTACCTGCCCCCGTCAATGCGCGTGTTAACCTGGGACTGGTGGCTCGTGACACTTTGATGTTATCCACTGGGCCACTCCTCCCCCTCCCGAAAACGCGGGTTGGCCAAAGATGCTCCCATTCATAAAAAATATTTTTAGTAAGAGAGTGACAAATATTTTCCATGCCACCCATCGGGCCTGTAGCTTAGCCATTCAACTCACATGACATTCGCATATGGTTATGGTCGCTGGTCGCAATTACCGTTACGAGCTCGGGAAGGGACAACATGCAATGCATGATCCCCAGGGTAATTCCTTCGCGCACCATGCACGTCATTCTTTGCTTACATACATTACATTGTAACTACCTTATATTCGTGGAAAATTCCCGATTATCCAATATTTTTGTTTTGTTGTGAAGTAAGCCTAGCCAGCGGTCTCATTTCCCGATTTGTTGACCTGTCACATATTTTTCGAAGGGGGCTCCCTTTACAACTGAACTACTCTTTGCGCTGGCCCCGACGCCTCCTCTACTATTATTAACAGGGCCGCAGCCATGAGGAGCGGAGGGGGAACGTGCCCCTCCTATCGGTGCCGAAGTGCCCCTTGGCTGCTGAATGATGGTGTGCCTCCATTCTACCTCTGCCCCTCCGCCTAAAGTGTCGTGCGCCAATGAGTCTTGATTCAATGGAACCATATGTGCCCATCAGAGCCCTTTTGTGGCAGCTTGGTGCTCTTTATAATTAGCTGGGTCACCCTGTCACTTTCCAAGGCCCTTAGAAGGATCCGGGGTATATAGTCAAGAGGCCAATGTGTTTTTCTGTACGGTAATTAGCCCTCTTCCCCCCTCCCAGCCTACTCGTTGTCAGTAAGGGCAGGGGCGGCGCCGGGGAGCACAGGACAGAGAGGAGCAACGTGGACCGCAATTGCCGCCCAAAATGCCCCTCGACTGCGTGAGGTTCCGCTGTGGATATGTCACTCTGGGGAAGTGTAATAATAATTTTTGGGGCTTATCGACGCACCAACTGCCAGGGTCATATGGCTTTGGGGGAAGTACCTTACGCCAGTAATCCAGGTGCAACAGGGCAGAGCCACATGCAGGGGCTCAGTCAGGGGACAAGCAATCTTCGTGCCTCTTGGTGCAAAAGTGAAAAGTGCCCCCTCGGTCGCTGAGTGGCGTGCTTGCGTTGATCCTGGGTCATTCGGCTCAAGGTGCCCGCCACTGCTGGGCTGCAAGTAGACGGCAGGTGGGAATTGGAACCCATATGTGGTAATTCCGCACACTTTATCGTCAGCTGAGGCATCCAGTCGCACGACAAGGCCCTTGGGAGGAGTCGGGACACTTGATCCGAGACCAGCCGGGGCTCACCCGTCGTGAATGTCTGTATAGACAAAGTCAGTGGACACGAGACATTCAATATACTTGGCTCCTAATTTGTGCCCAAGTGCTCTTTGACCGCTGATTACATTAGTACGCCTCCGCCGTAATTTTTTCCCCACGACAAAATGGCTCGTGCCGAGAGAACCGTATTGGATTAACGTGGGTTCAATCCCCAGAGTGGGAAAACTTCCGTGTCTGATCTGACCTGGTGGAGAGGATCCTTAACCCTGCCCCACCGGGGGGCCATCGATGGCCCCCAAGGTTTTTCCGGGATAGCAGAAAACGACGAGGCGCAGCACCGCGGTTGAGGGCTCTACCTCTCACGCATCTATTCCCATCATCTCTGAAATTTTTACTCCGGGTCACCCAGGTCGGTCACCAGACGAGGTCAACCAGGTCACCTCACTTCACCTTTGAGCTCTGTAAGAGTTACATTTCAAGTCGATCGATTTGAAACTTCCTACACTTCATGCCCTCCAGGGTCTAAGGTGTATATCCGGGATTTTTCGATTTCGTGCCCTGAGGTCAGGTCACAGGCGACCTCTCCCATTGGAAAGCATGGGGAAAAGCTATTTCATGATATAAAGCCACAAAATGATTGCAAATACTCAGACTGCTCAGAACAACGTTTTTGGACACCCTTTCACAGATCCCGGGGTCATATTTGCCCTTTGCTTTTCCAAGGTCATCAGGTCACCGAGGTCAAAAACAGTATTTTGACAATAACTTTTGACCTAATTGAGTTAGAGCGGTTAAACAAACACCATCGTGTTTGTTTGTCACTGGCTTTCATTTGATATACGGCAGGTCTTTTTGACCTTTCGTGACCTAGGTCATATTAGGTCACGAGGTGACCTCTGGCGGTCAAACCACTGGCGGGAGGTCTTTACGTTCCACATAGCGGAAAAGTACTAGCAATTTGCTATCAAATGTACTTTACCAGGCCTCAATAGCTCTAATGACATAAGAGTTTTGCCCAGTTTGCTTAATCATTGCATATTTGAGTGAAAATAGCCGATCTTGACCTAATTTGACCTCTGGAGGTCAAACCATTGACCTGAGCACTAAACATGCGAAGTAATTTCTTACTGAATTCAGCGAGCTTTCTATTGCACTTTGCAGATTTGCGCTAACGCACATATTTTGAGTTAGAGGGGGGCTATCGATGGCCCCCGGTGGGGCGAAGGTGGGCCGGACCCCGGTGGGGGCGGGTTAACACGCGCATTGACGGGGGAGGGCGGGTACCCGTCCCCCCTCGGGTTTTTCGGAGATAGCAGAAAAACGCTACTTGGCATACCTTTTTCCTCATCATTTTTACAACTTCTGTGAAAATTTTAAGCTTAGGTCATCTCAGGTCAGGTCACCAGTACAGGTCAAGTTACCTGACCTCAAAAAAATTTAAGATAGCATAAGTCGGAGCAGGGTAAACTTATCCGATTGAAACTCACATCACACATTGGGCCCACCGAGTCCTCCAAAATATGTTCCGGTATTTTTGATATCGATGACCTAAGGTCAGGAACGAGGCATGACCTCTCCATTGGAAATACATGGGAAAAATGGTTTTTTACTGTATAACTCAGTAACAGAGAGTGATAGAGCGTTTATTTTAGCTGCATTAGACTCGCCTTGGCTTTGCAGTTCTAATGATATGCATTTTATATAATTTGATCCTGACCTGACCTCAGGTCAGGTCAAATCCTTGATTTGACCAAGCAAGGTCAAATTATATATCATTCGATTCGGCTTGCTGCGAGGATTCATACAGTTCAAGTCGTTTTGCTCTATCTTTACTTGTTCAGATGTAATGGCCAAATAACTTAATTTACATGTTATCCCTATTACGGCATGTTTTGACCTCTCGTGACCTTAAATGTGACCTGACAAAAAAATGGTTCAAATATTTTCGATGGACAAGAGGATGGGCTACCCAACACCGTTTACCATTTTTCGCTACCTACCGTGGTTCTCGAGATCTTAGGGGGGCGGGTACCCGGCCCCCTCGTCAAAGCGAAGGTGGCTCAGACCCCCGTCAATGCGCGTGTTAAACACCCACGCCAATACTCCCTGTAATTGGGCAAGTGTGCCTGTTTGGAGTGGCCCTAATAAAATAAAATAAAAATTTACGGAGCGGTGGGTCACTTACAAGAGCGCAGGCAAAAGGCAAAGGGCCCCTGCCCCATCGATGCCCCATAGAATATAGCTGCTGTTTACCTCTGTTTTATATTTACCCTTAAGCTACCAAGTGTTGGTCTCGGGGCCACCCAAGAGTTGGTCTCAGAGCCTCCATGAGTTGGTCTCAGAAGTCTCAAGAGTTAGTCTCCGGGCCCAAAATAGTTTGTCTCGGAGCCTCCAAGAGTTTGTCCCTGATTCCCCAAGATTTAGATACGTGGGCCACCAGAGCTGGTCTCAGCGACCCCTCCGCCCCTCTCCAGGTTTGGTCTCAGGGCTGTCAAAAATATTGAACTATATGAGCACGGTAAAAATGGTCGCTTCACACATTATTTACCTCAACGTTCAATAAATCAGAAAAAACTGGGGTCCCGAGAGCTACATCCACGCCCTCCTCCCTCTTGAGGAAATTCTGGATTCGCTCCTGAATGCCCCATGTCCCTATGATTTGTCTAACGTTTATTGATAATTTAACCGCATCCATGGTTTAGTTGACTCGTTCTTAAACATACCAAGACCGGCCACGTTTTTTCCAATTTACGATATTCTGATGAATTTTTTTATACAATACGACACGATATGTTTGCCGAAATTCTGAGGCTTTGGATTCAGTTGTAAACGAGGTCCTGTCAAAATATTTCACGTCTCAGTCCTGCGGAGGTACATAGTACCTCTGCTCTGATTTGCACGCTGAGAGTCCAGTGTGGCTATGAATTGTGGGAGAGTGGTCGCGTTGACAACATGGTGAAGGAGAGCATTCCAATCGTTAACAACCCTAACACCAAAACAGAAGCGTCGGACTCTCGAGGCAGCATTTAGTTTGACCAGCTTCAAGGCGTGCCCGTGCCCTCACCAGACAAGCTCCAGGAACTGTGATGAATTCTGGCCAATGCCGCGATGGAGAAGTGTCAACAAACAAAGTTTTACTGTTACAGCTCACCCTTCTCACAATCATTGGTTTGGTTTGGCTAGATATGCCCAAAATTCGATACAAGCTAAGATATCACGAGATTTTCTCACCTCAAAAAGTTTCTCTTTTCTCCCAGGGTGCCCCTTAGAAGTGGTGTGCCCCCATACTGAAGCTCTTGCTACGCCCCTTATTATTAATGTCAGCTTTGCAATATCCGAGGGCTTCTATGCTATTCGGCGGCGCTGAGTGCCTCATCCACACAAAATAAACTCATAAACACATTCACTTCTAGGGATTAACAGCTTCTCTGTTCCTCTCAGAGAATCCATAGTTGACTACAGCCTCATGGTTTTTTTACAGCCTCAAACTCCGATTTGTAAATTTACAACACGTTTTGCGACTCCCAGAACAGCTCAAAGACCCTCTGCACCGACCCTAGAGCCCCCAGTACAACGGGCCTTCTGTGCCACATCCATGACCTTACCACGCGGTTCAAATGTTTTCTGTGCAGTCTTGGAGACTGTCTATAAGCTACAAAGCATTCGCTGCTCTTCGAGGGCCTCTCTTTCATTGCCATTTTTGCGATTTTGAGGCCATCGTAATCCGTTATTTGCCCTTTCTCAGTTTGATAGTCTCGAGTTCCACTTCTGGGGTCCTTTTTCGTGTTTTGCGGATTGTCATTGTTATTTTAGCGGCCTTCCGTACTACCTTGGGGACTCGCGTAGTGTGCTATTGTGTCCACTGTGCTCTTGGCCGATAAGGGTCTCGTTTCCTCTACAGGTACCCGGGGTCTCTTTATTGGCAAGTTATCTGCAGAGAATGCAAGGAGCTCCCTTGAAAACTGCAAGACCTGAACTGCAGCGTCTTTTCTCTACTGGGAGGTGTATTTTCCACATGAGGCTTCGAATAATTTTTGAGTCGGTTGTCCCTGGCCATTTAAGAGGAAGTGTACTCCAATTTGAAGCCCGATATTCATAATAAGCGCTGGTTTTTCATCATTTTGATCACCTGCTGCACTGGCAGGTGGCATTAGAGGAGTTAGATGCTGTCCATAAATCACGTAACGCAAAGACGGGTGTGGATTCAGCCTGCAGCGTTGTCCAACGCTACACATGGACCTCAAATAACGCTACATGGAGGAGGGGGTCAATTATCACAAAATATGCGTTGTATAAAGGATGAACAGCCGCCTTGGTGGAATAAAAAAATAAGTCTTGGTGTCTTCCACTAGAGGTGTTCAGGATGACTTTATTCGGGCCTACTTCGACACTTCCGCAAGGGCTCCACTCCTACCCCTTCAGGGGCCCTCAAGAAAGTTGAGGGAACAGTCCACTTTGTCAAAGTTGGGGGGTGCTTTGTTGCTCTTGGAGCCCCTGTCATTCAAAACCCCCTAAGACAGATATGATAGTGCGAATCAGCGCACTCACAATGGCGGAGCACATGCTAACCGCGTTAAAACTGCTTACCACCGCCTCACAGCCGGCAGCAGTTGCGCACACGTGAGCACACTGGCTGTCAAGCGTACGCGCCACCATCTTCAGGTGGTTACACGTTCTCTTATTTCTAATTGGCAAATCTCCATTTTCGCGCGCCTGCTCATATCGGAGCTACTGCGAGCAGGCCGAGGATAAGGGCTTGCCCGGCCAGGCAGCCGCGGCCGGCAGCGTGGCCGTGTTTTCACTGCCTTCATGTCGATCCACCGGCTGGCGCGCCGCCCGGAGCTCTCACATCAGATAGCCGGCAGCTCTGGTGCTGCTGGACCGGCCGACACAACACACCCGTTTCCCGGCTCGTAAACGCAACAACGGCGCCGCGTCCTGCGCCAGGGCCAGCCCGAGTCCAACTCCCAACGCACATTACTAGAATAACGGTAGACTTTCTACGTATGATTTAAACCTGTGCTTACTTGATATGCCGGTTGGCATAGCTTGCTTCAGAATTAACTGATATTTAAATTATTATGGTAATGTCCTGATATCCTGATAAATTATGGTGTTGCCCTGATATCCTTGTACATTACGGTGATATCCTGATATCTTGGATATTTCATATATTTTGGTGATGCCCTGATATCCTGATATTTCATGTATTATGGTGGTTCCCTGATATATTGATATTCATCGTGTTTTGGATGGGTCTGCAATAGATGGGCTACTTTGATACGCTGTGCACGATGACCACGAAGCCTCAGGAGCGTATTGAACGATGGGTCGTAATCCTTTCCCCAGGCTGTTGTGCTTTTCATTAAAGCTGCTCGAATGAATGGAGAGAAGACGAGGACATTACAGTTTCAGTGGCAGAGACAGAAATTCCAACTTGAATGGAACGTCTATAAGAATCCGTTCATGCTTTCTTACATCAGCCATCTATGGCTGATCCGTTTCTAAGTGCTCCTCACTGGAGATGCCAGCTCTAGCACAACGACACCACACAGTGAAATGCATCCACCCATACTTGGAAAAACTATTTTAGGCAGCGCTTGCCGTTCCATGCATGAGGCCCGGACGCCAATCCCACCGGCAGCTGCTCGGCAGACAGCTGCAGCGACAGCTGCACGTGAAGGACGCCCCAGCACCAGTCCCAATTCTAAGAAACCTTACTGCTTGGGATCGTGGGCGCAAACTGTTCAGACGGTTCCACGAACCAATCTGTTGGACGGTCGCAAACAATGAAACAAATATGTTCGATGCGATAACGCTTAATACGACGCTCAGTTACTGGGCGTGTACAGGCTCAGACGGGCGCCTCTGGCTGACTAGGCAGAGCAGTTAGTCACTTGACAGTGGATCGCTGCAATTCCGAAGCTGAACAAAGTGGAACGAGCTCCGCGCTACCACGCTCTCATTAAACCGATGGGGCCCCGGGCTCTAACTCTGCCTAATACTCCAGCAATCGGATTCATCGCTGAATCTGGATGCTGTGATCCGAAAATTAGCGGCTTTGGCCCGTCCGAACCGGCAGAGGTCTGAGACTCAGCCGATGCTGGTGGTGGTCCTCCATTAATAGCATTGAAGGATGGAGGAGTTGCATCCGGTCGTTGTCGCCGGACATCGATACGGCCGTCCATGTGCGGTCGGCTCGGAATTCGGCTGCCAGGTATAGCACGCCGGAGAACGGCAATGATAAAACGTTATTTTTGATTCCATTGTTGCCTGTGATCAGTCCAAACCAGGCCCCACAGAAAGTGTGTTTCGGGTTGCAGCTTCAGGGACCGGCCGTGCGTAGTGTAAAAAGTGAACACATGGAAGGGAACATCCACCTTACAGAATTATCATATCCTACTCACATTTTATTTGCCTCTTTAAGTTTATACTATCTACCTCTTGAAGTGAATATATACGTTTTGGGAAATATGTTGGCTGGCTAAAACTGGGGCCGTCCCCCCGCTTCCATAGTTGGGGAGGGGGGGCAGTTCCTGGAGTTTACCTCCCGACAATTCGACCAGCAAAGCCTCGACCACTCGTCAGCTCATAAAATAACCATTCAGAATATTGAAACTCAACTTTCAAGATGCCAAAATATTTGTGCATAGGTATGAACTCCCACGTGTTTAAGACACCGTCAAAGGTAATCACCTCCCTCTTCCGACAGACCTCCCTATCGAGACTTCAACTTTTTTCTGAGTTAAAAACCCAGTGAAATTAAATGAGAGGTAAACAATAACTATTGTTCAATGTATCGTCGCCGTAAATACGGGGAGGGTAGAACCGTGCAACCCGAATAGCAAATCAGACGCCCAGATTTGCCTCGCACGAATCTATAAGGGCGGCACAGTTGGCAGCTGGAATCAACAGACAGGTAAAACAACCAGAGGTGAGGTATTTTCAGTTGGCCGGGTTTTCGGCGGCTCTGAGCTGCCGGCTGCCTCCGGCTGTTCACTATCCCACGCGCGTAGGCTCGTGCCAGACCAATCAGAGGTCGTGACGGGGCCGAACCCGCCAATCAATCGGCGGGCGTTAGCGGCGGGGTGCGGCGGGCCGGGCGGTGGCCGCAGAGCTCTGCCGACAGCCGTGGGTACAAATCAGGTGGGCCTGGCATCCAACGCTGCCTGCATTGTTTGTCCTGGGAGGAGTTGCATATGGACGCCCTCTTGAGATATAGATGATCGCCGTAAAAACGTTGCTACTAAGAGGCCACGACATGAAGCTCTTGTTATTGTTAATAAAAAACTACACTGTAGCGAAAAGGGAAATGTTGAAAGTTCTTTTGGTTATTCTTTTGGTAAGGTCTTTTAACATCTTTACCATGAACATTTGAAAACGGACTGGACAATGATGTCATGTTTTGTCGCGTGATCACGATTGCAGTCTGGCACACGATGAAGGGTGTTTCCAATTGAGGGCATCGGCTATTTGCGTTTGCGGCTTACATTTTTGTTGAGGTGACACCGCCAGAACCCGGGACATCAGAAAAATGTCCAGTCCATAAAAGAGAGTAAAACATAATATCTTGACTCCAAACTCAGGGTTACGCTTTTATTTACTTTTTTGAATAGAGTGGTATCCCAGCTCTGACTTGGCTAGCCTAATCACGATTTGAGTACGCTCTAACAAGTACGCTGTCCTAGGCGCATCACTACCTCCCTTCTCGAAATGTCATAGCGGAGTCGTAATTAATTCGTTCGTCGTGAGGACTTTCTCCCCTCGAGTTTAAACAAGTTTATAGAGCTTTCAACCTGTATTTCAGGCCTTCGTCAGCAGTTTAGAAGCACAATTCAAAAACAATCCTGATACAAATGGTGTTAAAAGCGCTAAATATTTCAAATCGGAAAGCTCAAGGTTAAGAGGACAACACACCTCGAAAATGACAAATGGAAATAACTTTACTAAATCAAGCAATTAGATACAGTCAAGGACATAGGGCCATATCTGACAAAATATCATTCGATAAAACGGTGATACTTTTACCGTAGATTGTGCAAGAGCAACATTAAAGTGTAACCAACAAAGTTCAATGATACAGTGTTATCATAAGTACATTATGCATGACATAACTTTAACGTGGCTTACATTATGAAATGAAAGTGTACACTAACAATAGCACAGGAGGATCCATGCATAATTTTAGGAAACAGCTGAACAGAGGAAACAATAGTAAGTACGTTCTAGGTTCAATCCAGAAGCACCTCAACGGCTGCCGCGGCGAATGATGGGCAGCCACCGGTCTGGGAGCCGTGTTCCTGAGTTTCGGTTCACGTTGGAGTCATTCGGTGATATTATGATAGTCTCACGACGGCCAATAGTTCTTATGTAGGCCGATTCTAGTAGAAGTCCCAGGTGGTAGTTTGTCTCATGATGGAGGGGTGTTGGCTTGGTCGAATTTTGGTGTGCATTGTGTATACAAGCACAATGGTGTGCATTGTGTATACGAGCTTGCTTGTATACAAGCCACTGAGAGAGGTGTCACTGGTGAACATATCTCCTCCTTCCTCAACGAAGCTGAAATAATCATTGAACGTGCCATGAACAAACCACAACCAACGCCACCTAGACCAATCGTTCACTCCCTGAAAACACTTTCTGAAGACCAAACCAGAGTGATTATTCTAGCAGACAAGGCAAAGCCTTGGTGGTCATGGAGAGAAAGGACTACACATCGGCGCTTCTCCGCTGTCTCCAGCCACCCCCTGTACGAAGAGCTTGAAACTGACCCTGCCACGGCTTTTGCAGCATCATTTAACACTCGCATTGAGGGAGGGGCGGGTACCCACCCCCTTCGGGTTTTTCGAAAACAGTAGAAAAACGGCGGCGCGTAGCGCCGCCGTACTTGGCATACATTTTCCCTCATCATTTGTACATTTTTTTGAAATTTTAAGGTTAGGTCATCTCAGGTCAGGTCACCAGTACAGGTCAAGTGACCTGACCTAAAAAAAAAGTTTAAGATAACATAAGTCGGAGCAGGGTGAACTTATCCGGTTGAAACTCATATCACATAATGGGCCCACCAAGTTCTTTAAAATATGTTCCGGTATTTTTGATATCGACGACCTAAGATCAGGTACGAGGCATGACCTCTCCGTTGGAGATACATGGGAAAAATGGTTTTTACTGAATAACTCAGTCACGGATGGTGATAGAGCATTGATTTTAGCTGCATTAGACTTGCCTTGGCTTTGCGGTTCTAATGATACGCATTTTATATAATTTGACCCTGACCTGACCTCAGGTCAGGTCAAATCCTTGATTTGACCTAGCAAGGTCAAATTATATATCATTCAATTCGGCTTGCTGCGAAAATTCATACAGTTTAAGTCGTTTTGCTCTATCTTTACTTGTTTAGATGTAATGACCGAAAAACTTAACACGCGCATTGACGGGGGCGGGTACCCGCCCCATCGGGTTTTTCGGAGATAGTAGAAAACGGGGCGCGTAGCGCCGCCGTACTTGGTATACCTTTTCCTCATCATTTTTACAACTTCTGTGAAAATTTTAAGCTTAGGTCATCTCAGGTCAGGTCACCAGTACAGGTCAAGTGACCCAACCTCAAAAAAGTTTAAGATAGCATAAGTCGGAGCAGGGTGAACTTATCCGATTGAAACTCATATCACATAATGGCCTCACCGAGTTCTCTAACATATGTTCCGGTATTTTTGATATCGATGACCTAAGGTCAGGTACGAGGCATGACCTCTCCATTGGAAATACATGGGAAAAATGGTTTTTACGGAATAACTCAGTAACGGATGGTGATAGAGCATTTATTTTAGCTGCATTAGATCGCCTGGGCTTTGCGGTTCTAATGATATGCATTTTATATAATTTGACCCTGACCTGACCTCAGGTCAGGTCAAATCCTTGATTTGACCTAGCAAGGTCAAATTATATATCATTTGATTCGGCTTGCTAAGAGGATTCATATAGTTCAAGTCGTTTTGCTCTATCTTTACTTGTTCAGATGTAATGCCAGGGGCCAAAAAAGTGTCCAGTGTGTCACCATTGAAACGTCGGACCATAAATGTGTCCCAGCCCAGGCTGCAGAAGAGTGGCACGTTTTGCGTTATTAGGATACCAAAGGATACTCCTGGACCATTCTAGTTGTTGAAAAACATTGCGAACTCAAATTACAATTGCCAATTTTGCTGGTTTGCTCCGTTATTGGTCTGGAAGAAACATGTCGGGTAATTTTTGTCACCTTGCCCACCTTGGGCTGTCACCATTTAGAATGCCAAAATGGTAGGTTTTTCGACCCCTGTGTAATGCCCGAAAACTGAATTTTACATGTTATCTCTATGACGGGCATGTTTTGACCTCTCATGACCTTAAATGTGACCTGACAAAAAATGGTTCAAATGTTTTCGATGGAGAAGTGGATGGGCAGCCCAACACCGTTTACCGTGTTTCGCTACCTACCGTGGTTCTCGAGATCTTAGGGAGGGCGGGTACCCACCCCCTCGTCAAAGCGAAGGTGGCTCAGACCCCCGTCAATGCGCGTGTTAATTTACATGTTATCCCTATGACGACATGTTTTGACCTCTCGTGACCTCAAATATGACCTGACATAAAAATGGTTCAAATATTTTCGATGGAGAAGTGGATGGGCTACCCAACGCCCTTTACCGTTTTTCGCTACCTACCGTGGTTCTCGAGATCTTAGGGGAGGGCGGGTACCCACCCCCTCGTCAAAGCGAAGGTGGCTCAGACCCCCGTCAATGCGCGTGTTAATAACCAACTTCTCACTTCCTTTGTGGGTCCGGCGAGGCGGGAACAAACCGGGACAAAGTTCTAAAAGCAAGGGATGAGAACAGTTACCAACTATATCGCCGGCTATCCAAAACACATGGTCGCTGTGGGCCATTCTATGGACTTATTAAGACTCACAAATACCAGGGACCACCAACCACTGAGGAAGAAAGACAGCACTGGCTCAGTACGCTGAAACTCGGACCAATCTGCCCTGCACATCGCGGAGTAGACTATGAGCTGACTAAACATCCGACAGTTTGTCTGAAAGTAATACCGAAACCACCTAACTCAAACAGCTCGCCGCTGCAGGTGCTGGAAATGCTACATGCGTTTAGCTACTGCTCCAAAAGATGTCGCCTCGTTTCACTCGATGTCGAGGCCATGTTTCCGTCCATTCCAACTGGGCCAGCTATCCACCTCTTCCGAAACCTTCTGAAGGAGAGTCAAGATGCTCTAAGCGATGTCACCTCTCTCAAGCCAGACTCTGTGGCGGACTTACTTGACTTGTCAATCAGAAACTGTCACGCTGTGGTTGAAGACGACGGCAAGCAGCGCTGATTTAGACAGACCAAAGGCCTGGCCATGGGGAAAAGCTACTCTCCACTTGTAGCCGACATCTTAATGGGAATGTGGGAGAAAGACCTACAGGAACTGGCGTCAGCTTGCAGGGGCACAGTCATCCACTTCTGCCGCTATGCGGATGACTACCTCATTCTGTTTGAGGGCACTGATGAAAACTTGCACACTTGGGTTGAGAAACTGAACACCAAGGACGTCAACATCAAAGTGACTCTTGAAGTAGAACAAGCTGGACAGCTCCCATTTCTAGACATCTCCATAACGAGAACAGAAAACAACTTCGAGGCCAAAGTCTACCGAAAAGCATGTGCCACCAATCAAGTTGCACCATTTATGTCATACACTGAGCCGCGATATCTGACATCAGCAATTGAATCGGACACGGTGAGAGCATTTAGATACTGTACCACCTCGAGAGACCGACAAAAGGAGCTTCAGTTTATCACCAAGAAGTACGAACAACAGGGCTACCTGAGTACCACAATCCACACCACCATCACCAATGTCAGCAGAAGACTGGAGCTCAAGGCACGCGCTCTGCCCGCCCCACCAGTTAACAGCGACAAGCTGAGCCCATCCGACTGTCTTTTCCATTCACTGGCTCGTCCTTTTACAAGCTGAAACGAGCAGCCCTAACCAAAGGAATTCAACTAATTGCCAAGCCTAAGCAAAACCTGGCCTCAATCCTTTGCAGTAGGGCAAAACAGCACCTGCCTAAACACCAAACCAGCAATGTTGTTTATTGCATCCAGTGTTCCTGCTCGGTGGATGGTGAACCAGTTAGGTATATTGGAGAGACCAATAATAATTGTTGGAGTTTAACGACGCACCAACTGCCAGGGTCATACGGCGTCGCCAACTCTCACCCTGTTGGAATTGGGGATCAGATCGACTTATTCAGAGGCTCCGCCGGGACTTGAACCCGGGATCGGTAGCTTAGAAGACAAGGGTGCTATCCACTAAGCCACCTCATCCCCTATTGGAGAGACCGATCGTGAACTACAGACTAGCGTGAAAGAGCATGAAGACAGCTGGAAAAGATCTATCCGTACCCAATCCAAGACATCAGCCTTCAGCGAACACACACAATGCACACCAAAATTCGACCAAGCCCACATCCTCCATCATGAGACAAACTACCACCTGGGACTTCTACTAGAATCGGCCTACATAACTATTGGGCGTCGTGAGACTATCATAATATCACTGAATGACTCCAACGTCAACCGAAACTCAGGAACACGGCTTCCGGACCGGTGGCTGCCCATCATTCGCCGCGGCAGCCGCTGAGGTGCTTCTGGATTGAACCTAGAACGTACTTGCTATTGTTTCCTCTGTTCAGCTGTTTCCTAAAATTATGCATGGATCCTCCTGTGCTATTGTTAGTGTACACTTTCATTTCATAATGTAAGCCACGTTAAAGTTATTTCATGCATAATGTACTTATGATAACACTGTATCATTGAACTTTGTTGGTTACACTTTAATGTTGCTCTTGCACAATCTACGGTAAAAGTATCACCGTTTTATCGAATGATATTTTGTCAGATATGGCCCTATGTCTTTGACTGTATTTAATTGCTTGATTTAGTAAAGTTATTTCCATTTGTCATTTTCCAGCTAGAGGTGTGTTGTCCTCTTAACCTTGAGATTTCCGATTTTAAATATTTAGTGCTTTTAACACCATTTGTATCAGGATTTTTTAATTGTGCTTTTAAACTGCTGACGAAGGTCTGAAATACAGGTCGAAAGCTCCGTCAACTTGTTTAAACTCGAGTGGAGAAAGTCCTCACAACGAACGAACTACCTCCCCTATTTCCATCACTGCTGGACTTTCGGGGTTACCCAAGCCTTTCAGTCACACACGCTCATCACGGCCACCGTTGTACCACTGGTCAATGAGTGCACAACGGTTACCTCTACGGGCCTCCAGTTGCTGCCGGAGCCGTATCAGTCACATGTATGTACAGAAGCCGAGGACTGTAATAAATGAGCCCGAATGATGGCAGAGGGTGAATTACTTCCACACCAAACACTCCTGGGCTGCTTCGGGATATTCTGCATGGCTACATAGAACCGAATTAGTCACATGGAGTGCCAAGAAGGTGGTGTAGCAAGGCCGTGTAAAGCGCGATCCCTGTCCTTAGCCGTCGCCCCGGTGGGGGGGGAGTTCGAACACCTCACACCGAGTATGAGTCATCTCAGGTCACCAGGTCAGGTCGTGACCTCACCTCTAAAAATTGTTCAAGTGTCAAAGGCAAAACAGGATTAAACTGATGATCTGGTATTCATATCAGATAACGGGTCCGTCTAGTACTACGTGTTATTGTACTGTGATTTTTGTATCTATGACTCAGGGCTCAGGGGCCTCTGCGTTGGATTTGCACGGGAAAACGGGAACTAGCCAAAAATCACTGCTTCTGTATGGATCCTCCTGTGAGAGCGTTCTATTCCGAAAACCTTAGTATATTTGGCTAATAATCAGAATCATATTGCAAGTTAATGCCAGTGACCTCTGAATGGTAGCCTGGGCCTACCTAAGCAGTTGTTCACAGGCGGCTTCGCAAGCAAGGATGATAAAGCTCTCGCTCGATGAAGGATTGTAATTGTAAGCCAATTGACGTGCACGGTGACTATGTTAGGTCAGATGGTGACCTTGATCTGACCTTGATCTGATGGTTCTGCCAAGCCTATATCAAAAGGTTGTCCAAATTTACTGGTTTACACTAAGTCTTAGAGACTAAACAAATTCAGCCCCCCCCAAATGGATGCATTCTGAGAAAAAGTTTACAAGTCGTGCTAAGTCTACCAAGCTGAAAAGCTTCACCTCCCGATTTCTTGGTGGGATAATTGCACTCCTGAAAAAGTATGCTGGACGTGCCTTACCCTTGTCTTCCTTTTTGCGGCCGACATGGTTAAAACACGATATCATCACAGCATGGAAGCACTGCCAGGTGTGTTTCCATGTTTGGAAGGTGTTTCCTTTTGGAAGGAGCGTTTCCAATTATGGGATATCCTTCCCAACATGGGGAACGTAGCTATTATTGGAAACGCCGACCCCAGTTTCCCCCACGCATATGCACTTCATTTTCTTGAGACGTTTCAATTTTTTGGAGAAGTGTTTCCAATTATGGGTTATTATTCCCATTATTAGGAAACTTCTTATCATTGGGAACATAACTATTATTGGGAGCGCAGCTATTATCGGGAATGTATTTATTATTGGGAACTAGCTTTTATTGGGAGCACATCTATTATTGAGAACTCTGACCATAGTTTCCTCACTGACCTTCCATCATAAAAGTTAGCAAAAGGAACAAAAACGTGAACAACTTGTTGGGTCATAGATGCATGGGCGAAGGTTTGCAGTAATACATGTTCTGAGAACAGAAAATTATATTTCCGCCAATAGATATCCAGTAGAATTAAAATATTATATTTTAGATACAAGAAACATATTACAGATGGCCAAACAAACTTTCATCCATAAGCCAGTCTGACATTAAAAACTACAACATAATCTGTTTCCATAATCCGCAATACGTTTTTCCTGGAAATCTGTCCAAAAGGCATATATTTTCGAACTAAAAATACGAAATAAGAATTTCAGGAGAAAAATTGTCCTTAATATTTTTTACAGCCAGGAAATTCTGTAACGATGCTAATTTTTACTAGCATGCTTGGCAACTTTACTGCTTGTAAATGAGCTCATTAACTCTCCAAAATCATTGGATATATTTAAAAGTGTTTTTTTCGGCGGATGGAGCCTACTCTAACGAAAAAAATCTACTATACTATATATGTATAGTCTACTCTATCCGGAAAAATCTGTTACCGTTTTAAAAGGTTTTGAAATGCTGAGATGACAGGAGCGCACCGACACCGTTACAGTGGTGGCACGGGAGAGACAGAGTTGAGGCGTGAAGGGCGGGAGAGTGACGAGGAGGGGACATGCCGGGCGACTATGACTACCTCACCTGTACCATTTACGCCGGATGGACGGATGCGCTTGTCGTAGCCGCTGCTGTTGCGGTCTCCTCCGTGCAGGATGTTGTCCAGGATTCGTTTCTCCTTCTCCCGGTAGTTGATTCCCTCCACGCTGAAGACAAGAAAGTTAGCGGGTAAGCGTTCGAGATAATTTGCAGCTGATGTAAAAACTTATTTCTAGAGGAACAGATGACACAAATATGTCACAAATGTGGTTCAGGGAGCGCTATTCCTAATTCTGACACCTGAATAAACTGTTTGACTCGACTGGTTTCCCCATACACGCCTCTGTCTTTCCCACCGTGGCCAACTGCGGACTTTCTCAGATCGCTCCTGGACGGGCACATGTCTGTAATGATGAGGGCAGCGCCCCGTAGATTTGACAGAGCCGAGCGAGGCATCGACCCAGGCGTCTCCTCAGTCCTGCTTATCGCAGCCAAACGGCGGCAGCTACCGCCGCGCCGGCGCAGTGTCTGGAAACAGACCTTTTCGGGCCGATGTCGGCCATGTGCTGAACAATTAAATTCTCACTCGAAAAGAGAGAAAGTGAGCATTGAGTGGATATGCAGCATTTCAAAGTTTTTTTAGCAAGGGTTAAAACGGGGCCGTGATTTGAAAACTTGGTGAGACAAATCAATGCATTCAATATTTGTTTGTTACTAAGTTACGGACTATCAAATTGAAATCCGTGGCTTGTTCTTATTTTCGACACATGTATTTCACATTTGAATTCAGTAAAATTATCGGCAACAATTAGAAAAAAGTGGTGGAAACGGCCCATGTCACTGGACCATGGAATAAAGATACCGATTCTGTGGCTGGACCACTGTCTTAATGTGCATATTGTATAACAAGCAACAGGTATGTTCATCACCTACTCCAAATTTTGCGTGGGATGATCTTTGTAAAAGGGCAATATAATGTAAGTCATTTCATGTAATAGGCACACCATTGACTCGTGGACTGGAAAGACAGAACTTGTTTACGAAAACGGGAAAATTCAGTAACCGAAAAGCACGTTAAGCGCACTCAAAATATCTTAGATACAAGAAGCGCACTCAAACGAGATCTTAAGGGAGCGGGTACCCACCCCCCGCCAAAGCGAAGATGGCTCAGACCCCCTTCAATGCGCGTGTTAAGTACCCGGCTTAGTGGAGCTCAGATGAACAGACAGATCTTAATCAGTCTTGTGTTTGGACCTTGACAGCCAAAGTTGTAAAAACGTGATGTTACTGTACAATATTGACCAAAATAGCCAACATACGGGGTTCTGGGCAGCTTTAAAGCGGCATGACAGGATTGAAAGCCCTTCCTAGATCCGCCCCTGCTTAGAGGAAAACCCTGATGGCACTGGAGGAGATGGAGAAAACAGTAAAGTGGTTCATGGATTCGCCAGTGGATCTTGAGGACACGCCAGCTTGAAGGAGAGGACCAAAAGGGTGGTGCTGCACCTGAGGAAGACGATCCGCAGCTCTGCCAGCACCTGAGGAAATGAACACCCTTGTATTCTTATTTCACACAGATGCTAATTCATCCAGGGTGACTGGAAAATAGTAATTATCCTATGGTCAGTTGTCTAGATCGATTCAATAGCAAGCCAACATTTTCATAGGAGAAAAGAATATGAACAAACGCATTTTTTGGACCACTCCCAACAGACACATTTGCCCTACAAAAGGGAGCTTTGGCGTGGATGTTTAAGGATCCTTCCTATCGGGCCAGATTTGAAAAATGAAGGCGGTTTCCTGCCATGGGGATTGAACCCACCTTAATCGATTGCGTCCCAGTATGGAGACTGGCAGTGAAGTCACAAGGCCTCCCAGCCCCGCGTTCTAGACAACTCTCTAGATTATGCTAGTAAGTACGCTCATGTGACGAAGTTCCATGGCTTATCCGAGCCGGACTTGCTTCGAATTTAAAAGTCTAGCACATTTCTGATTTTTTCGTCCTCTTTCCAAAGAAGAGAAAAACAATACGGATGGAAGGTTATTCATGCATACCCGTTTTGCAGGAATGCAGGTATGACACGCAAAACCGACTCATTTATATCGTAAAAAAATTTCCACAGATTTATTAACAAACAAGAATCCGTATGGTGGTCTACAAAACACTAGCCTGGAAGCAAAAAGGGATTTTAGAATTCGTTTGCGCCAAATTGAACATCAATATACTTTTTCTAGTAATGCCATCTTTTTAAATTAAATAATAATTACAATAGAGGATTAAAAAAGATTGCTTACAAGCAAATCTCAATGATTTTTTACTTTCCCTACTCCAATTTCAGCTCATCTTATGTCACTAAGCTTCACAATACATACAACATTAATTGTTCTAAGTGAATATGGCACAGTTTCGTGAGTTTTAAACTGAGCTATCGATGCTCAGAGCGTGCCGAAAAACTTCTGGTGGTGTATTTTGTATCTCTCAGACCTCACCTCAAACAGAGTAACAAATGGGCGTGCATTTCAAGACGCGCATTGATGGGTGTCTGAGCCACTTTCGCTTTTGACAAGGGAGGCGGGTACCCGCCCCCTCGCCCCTAAGATCTCAAGAACCACGCTAAATAGTGAAAAACGGTAAACGGTGCTAGGTAGTCCATCCACTTCTCTATCAAAAATATTTGAATCACTTTTTGTCAGGTCACATTCAAGGCCACTAGAGGTAAGGCAAGTCATCTTAGAGATAACATGTAAATGAAGGTTTCCGGTCATCACATCTGAACAAGAAGAGCTAGAGCAAAAAAATTTGTCCATTGGAATCCTCACAGCAAGACGAAACGAACCATATATAACATGACATTGTTAGGTCAAATCAAGTCAAATCAAGAACTTGACCTGACGTGAGGTGAGGTCAACGTCAAATTAGGTCAAAATGCATATAATTGGAACTGCAAAGACAAGACAAATATAATGCAGTTAACCAAAACGCTCTATTACCATTCATTACTAAGTTATCCAGTTAAAACTATTTTCCCATTTATTTCCAATGGAGAGGCCATGGCTCTTATCTGACCTTGGGTCATCAATATCAAAGATACCGGAATAAATTTTAGAGGAATCAGTGACCCCATTATGAGATATAAGTTTCAATTGGATAACTTCACTCTGTTCTGACTGCGCTATCTTAAACATTTTTGTGGTCAGGTCACTTAACCTGTACTGGTGACCTGAAAGGTGTCACACTCCCTTTCAGCATACACATGCACAACCATCTGCACACTAATGCTAGACTGCGATCTCTGCTCGCAAATTACCACTTTTCTTTATTCCTACAAACAAAATGCAAGGTTGAAATTCGTCCATTATATGAAAACAAAGAAATGCTGAGAAAATTAATCAGTCAGGTCCTCCGGAAACTCTGACAGACAAGTTCTTACGTGATCAGAAGCATGGCTGCAAAGAGCAGGCGAAGCAGCAGAGAGGAGCGGACGCCGCTGGTGATCCATTCTCTGATGTTCATGACCTCCATCTATCTGGGAAACACACGCAGGCTATTCTTAGCGCAAGAGACGGCATCAACCAAGTCCATGAATAGGCGAGTTGTTAGAGCAGAGCTTGTCCGAGAAACATGAGAGTCACACTGCTGGAATCCAGAGAAGGAAAACAAGATAACTACGCCCGATTCGAGTCCGTGCAAACACCATACAAAACATTTACTCCCTTTTCCCGTATCAAGGTAGCATTTAGTGGCCTCCACAATGAGCAAGCAAATCTAGACCAAATCTCACTGAAATTGTCGCTAGATCCGTGAATGGTGGTGGGTTATGAACACGCATTCCTAACATGTGAAAATACTGAACAAAAGAAGAAGAAACCGCAGCATTGGATTCAAGTTTCACCTTACCAGCATTGAACCTTGTGCTGATGGAGTACACCGGAAACATTGGGGTTCAGGAAGAGAACAGGATCATTGTAAACCAAGGTACCTATATTGGATGACATCAGCACAGTGGCGGATCTAGGACTTCATCTGGAGGGGAGTGGTTGGGGCTCAAGCCTCCCCGCTGCTGGTTCTGAACAAACTACGGCTAAGCATTCTCCATAGGCACTCTGTCACTCCAGGGCGGGGGGGGCTTGAGTCCCCTAGCCTTCCTTGTATCCGTCAAATCACGTTATACAGAGCACTTGGTAAGATAGGACTTACTGCCTAAGGCAATACCAAACGCCTGAACTTGGCCGGCTAACTTTGTAAATATTATGAGAAAGCGCAAGTGTTGCCTTATTCAGGATTGATCCGTTTGATTTCTATGATTTACTGAATTCTACCTTAATGTTTTGCTGAAACAGAAATCAGTGCGTGAAATTATATACTAATTATTTCCTCATATTTGTCGAGGCAATCATTTATTTGTATTTCTTATACACAGGGTCATATCGGATCGCCAACTTTTTACCTGCTGGAAGGGTTTCCGAGAGGTCAAATTTCTACTTGGTCAGGGAATCCGCCGGGCATTCGACCCAGGCCAGCCGTATGAAAAGCAAACACACTAACCACTATACCACCACGCCCCTCGCCCTCGCCCTCCACCCCCCCCAACCGTCGAGGTAGCTTAGTCTGTTGAGGTTGATGGTGAAAGTCCGATAAGCATGTATTCACGTTTTTTCGACGAACAAAACATGCTTCAGGGCAGTTTTATCAATGTTCCGCACAGAATGAGCGGTGATACTTTTAAATGGACCCAGGAAGTATAAAAACGGCTCGCCCTGCGCCCTGGGCTTTTGCCGTTCCGGTGCAGGAGCGACCGTTGGCGATGTATGTATGTACCTACATACATACGCTCGGTGGACAGTTCGATTAGTCTCTGGGTCGGATAAGCAATGAAATAGCGAAAAAATCGACCTCGTGGCAAAAACTACAAAAAGTAGTCATGATCCTCGGAAATTACCTTTCTCATCTGCGAGCATGCACAAAGCAAGCAATCACATTTGCGGACACCCAAGTGGCGGATGAAGGGTTGCTAAATCGGATATACCTACATACTACCCATTTGATAGAAAGCCGGGAGTGCCCTTCCAATCCCGCGTGGCCATTACATTATTTTATCTACATAACCAGAAAATTGTTTAGCATCATCACTTATCTTGCCCGCACTACTCCCGCTAACAGGTCATATTTTCCTGCTTTTCCAACTATGAATTTTTAGCTCTTGAACAGTGCCGGTTCAGGATTTATGAAAATGGGGGAGGGTGGAGCCTTGGAGGGCTTACTTTGCCATAAAATTTAAACCAAAAGGGCGCCTAAAGTATCGCATCCTTCGCATCCAGCTTTCGGTGGCCGTCATGCCCGTGGATCGTAATTTTAACCAAGTTCTGTCCCTCCCTCCCCCCACCATAACAGTTTTTCTGCTGCTCAATTGCTCTTTTGGTGCCAGAACATCTAATTGAAGAGCGGAAAAGGCCAAAAGAAGCCATATTTATATACGAGACAAACCAAAAATAGCTTAGGTGCCAGCTGCTATAAAAAGAAACAAAAATTTCAGATTACAGGGAAGGGCCAACCTAGCAGCCTTGCCCGTCATTACTTCGGATCAACCTCCGACTATGCATTAACTATAGGAACTCGGACATTTCGGGGTGTGGGGCTTGAGCCCCTACCCCCCCCCCTCCCCCCTCCCCTCCCCGTATCTGCCACTGGCACTCGACACTAGCGCAGTGATGTTGGTTTAAATGCAACTTGGTAGCACAATAGCTACAACGTTTCAGTCGAATTGTCATTAGAAATACGGTTTTGCGTTATGCAATATAGCTCAATCTGAGCCCCGCTTCTTTTTCTTCATTCATTCTACATGTGGACATGGACCACCACAGCAGGAAAGCAAAGTCGTAATTATCAGTAAATACTTAAAATAACTCTTTATGGTCCAGCCACAACACAACTATGACCGCTTAATGTCAAATTGTAATATAATTGCTTGTGCAATTACTGGTTTCTATTGGCCACTATCCCTTTATGCTTTCCTTGTTTTGGATGTCCTGTCCCATTATTTTGAGCGAAGGGGCTTAAAGGCCATAAAAAGGACTTGGATGACATTTCTTCTAAAAAATGCTAGAAAAGCCAAGCCGTTCGGAGAAGCATATCACCCCACACTGGTTTCGGACTTCGATAATGACCAACCAACCCAATATGAGCTAGCCGAACCTTAGTTTGCGTGGTTAAACGAAACATTTGTTAAATGCAAGATGTCGCCAGTACTTGCAGCACCACTGTCTCAATGTCATGCTCCGAAAGTAACCAGTTCGATCTCTGATGACACCAGTAGGTCCGATACAAGTGGTCCTTATCTCTTTTATAGAAATACGCGTTCTTCATTAGCATATCTTGTGAGGATTGTGCGTCGCAAGTAAATTATACATTTCATGCATGATACGTTTGCCTGCCAACAGCGTTCGTGCTCATTTTATTTCCCATTATTTGGTTCAGGCTGAACAAAATGCACGTTCGCTTTTCTAAAGCAATGTTGAGAGACTAATCTCTTACATTCATGAATTTTCAGACTTTAAATTCCTTTTAATAGTTTCGTGACTTCACCAATTTAGCAGCGTGGTAATGCACAGTCCCAAATGCCCACCCTATGGACGTTAACGTACGTATTCTACTCATCTTGTGTTGAACTAAGCCAGCATGTAAAAACAGATCAAATTGGATTATGTTTCTTGAAAATATAAGTATTGTTTCCACTACCTGGCGTTGAAATAGTCCGCATGTTCATACTTAGCGCATCCCTCAGCTGAAATATGTGACAAGGCATAAATCATACGCTACGAATGATTAGCACTGTGACTAATTAAGGGATAAGTATGTTAAAGTGTTATCAAAATTTAAAATTGAGTATCGAACTCAGTTTTTCTGACAAAAATAACTTATATATGCGAAACATTGTCATTCTTAGTTAAGACATTGAATTGGTGCCGTTTTCTTTGGTCAACTGCCATAGAGAATTTGGGTCAACAACCCATAGAGAAGCGGAGATTTGGCATTGCTCTGCATATCAGTTCCGTAAGCATGTTATTTTGTACTCTCTCACTAGAATCTAGTCACGCTGACCTGGCGGGGTTCGAAACGTTTTGATGGTAAACGACATGTCCTTATATTTTATATTTATGTTCGTATTTTATATATTTCAGTATATTTTCTTTTTATATGTTTTATAGCTTTTAAATGTTTTAACATCTTAAGCTGTTCTATGTTTTTACAAGCTCTTGGGCTTTTTATACGCTGTGACGTCAGGTAATAGGGACTTTGTGATAAACACTGACCGGTCATTTTTATACTTTTACCTGTATGTGTAAATATGTGTATGCGATTATGTAGAACTATGATCTATTTCTTTCACCAAGCATGCGAATGCTAGCTCACATTTTATCGCTTGATTTCATCTGTGAATGGGACTTAATTGAACCCGTTGATGATTGTTCAATACAAACAAACAAACAAACAAACTGGACCATAGTGGACTGTGGAGGTGGGGGGGGCGGAGCCAAAGTGGGGGGACCGAGGCCAGTGTTGAAACCCTCGAAACCCCTACGTAAACTTAAATTCGACATTTTCAACGGAATTTCCGGCCAAAGTGGAGGGCCTGGCCCCACAGCCCCCCCCACCCCGCGTATAATGCCCCTGCCTATTGGGCATATTTTCCTCGTTCATCTTATTGCAATTCCTTCAGCCTACTAATGCAGACAACCAAACAAGAGCGGATTCTATCGTGACACCATGATGACATCCCAAACACTGTCCAGTGATTAGGGAGAAGCATGCCACTGTTGATGACGATTGCGGATATCCCGGCGGACAGCGGGTCTGGGCATGCCCACACACCGATTACGATGCTAATGATGGTGGCCTCCCTCTCGGGCTTGCTCAGCAGGCCGCCTGCGCTTCGCCAAGATATTGCTGAGAATCTTTGCTGCTCCACGATATTGCTGAGAATCTTTGCTGCTCCACGATATTGCTGAGAACCTTCGCTGCTCCACGATATTGCTGAGAACCTTCGCTGCTCCACGATATTACTGAGAACCTTTACTACGCCGGGCCACAATGAATAACACACCAATCCGGCCTTTAAATCGTTCCGAGAGTCGTTTGTTATGGTTTAAGAGCGACGTGGCGACGGTCACACGCAGTGGCAGCTCAGCGCAAGTGTGGACGTGCCGACACTGTGAAAGGCGGACTCGACGCCGCCACCGGCCTGACGAACAGTGCCTCTGGCTCACAGCCGGCACCAACCACCCATCTGGGGCAGACGGCCGTTCGCCGGTGAGACGACATTCAGAAGAATATCAGGAGAATGATAAAATCCCGAGGAGAATGACTCTCCTGACGGCCGAATAAATTCACAGGGTAGAGCTGTCTGGCATTTTTATCCGTGATTATGATCACGAGATATATGAACCTTCTGCCAAACCCAAAAGAGGTGAAAACAAATGATATCGAATAAAATATATTAGATATCTTTATTAGAACGTGATAAACCAAGAAGTCTGTTTTATGATCAAAAATGTTTTAATAGGTTCATTGTAGTGTTATCCAAAACACTAATTGCATAATTCATCAGACCTATAAATGGAAAAGTATTGAGATAAACTCTGGTTTCCAAACCAATACTCTATAATTAATTACTATATTTTATTTCATTTTATTAGGCCTACTTTCAACAGGCTCACTTGCCCAATTACAGATAGTATTGTCCTGGGTGTTTAAGGATTCTCTTGACCTGCAGGTCGTTTTTATGCCCGATCTGAACATGGTCAGATCGGGTATGGAAGGCTTCCCGCCGTGAGGGTTGAACCCACGTTAATCCAGGCTATCTGATCTCAAGACGAGGAATGAAGCCACTAGGCCGCCCGGGTCTTTGTAAGCATTCTTTTTTCAATAATAGAGCAAAGGGAATTATGTAGCTAAACCAACTATATGAATTAATAGTCAGAAATACTGTACAACTCTAGTACTGTAACTCATTGTTGAATATTCAACATGGTGTATAGAGGACTGGGTGATAAAATGTTTCAAAATATCATTAAAAAAACAGGCTGGAGAGGTGATTCACAAATTTTTGAGGCTCAACAGCTGTAGAACCCCATTGTGTTTCCCAGGGGAGTCGTTACGGAATTTCCATTGGGGGGATGGCTGGTGATGGCTAAAGGGGGGAGAGTGATGGTGCGAGGCGAATATCGAGGATATTGGCTGTCTTTGAAGGGGCATAGCGACAACCCACTTATGAACCTACTTACATAGCTCCACGCAGGTAATCGGGAAAAAATGTAAAAAGAACTCAGACCAAGTCCTAAGATTTTGTGGGAGTCTCCCTGATTCGACAGCTGCAGGTACACATTTCCTTCCCTCTGACCATAAGCCTAGGATAGCTCAGAACATGGAGGGGGAAATATGAATTTTAGGCATCTCTTTCCAGTCAACGCCTTATGGGGTTAATAGTAGGCATCATGAATACTGAAGGACCAGGACGTGCACATTGCCCCCTCCCTTCTGTTCCTACGCCTATGACTGGGAGTACTACCAAGGAAGAGAACACCTTCCAAAAAGAACGGAGTCCATTCTCGTAGTTTTGAAGACACCTAACTCACCACTAACCGGTACATAATGGTTGTTTAAGTGGTTCTGAGCGTTCCTAGCTGAAGCAAGAACCCCTGGTTCAAGTCTCACCGGGTCCCATGTATAAAGTGTGACCTGGTCTGCTCAATCCCTACAAAACGGTTCAAGCTGGCGTTGTAATTGATAGGGTTTTTGGTGTCGTTATGTAGGACCCTGTTGTAGGGATAACGGGGACCGGATCCTGCCTTAATCAGGGGACCTGTCGGGGTTCAAACCTGGAACCCTGGCCTCAGCAAGCAGGGGGCTCAAAACCAGTGGGCACCTCGGCTCGCATGATAGCCTGTAGTTTGGCGTCACTGAATATTTGGGATTAAATTCTGCATTTTTTGGGAAGTTGAGCTGTAGGGGGATCTGCCACTGTTCTTTGACAATGTTCCCAGCAAGGCTGAGCTCAATAATGCTTCATATCGATCGAATGTATTGCATTTTACTGAGCACTCCATATTCAAGCAGCGTTAAAATCTATAAGATACAACTACGCAAAAACCACAGTAAAAACATACATGAGCAATCTTTGCAGCCACATATACAAAAATTAACACGCGCATTGACGGGGGTCTGAGCCACCTTCGCATTGACGGGGGGCCGGGTACCCGCCCCCCTAAGATCTCGAGAAACACGGTAGGCAGCGAAAAATGGTAAACGGCATTGGGATGCCCATCCACTTCTCCATCGAAAACATTTGAACCATTTTTTGTCAGGTCACATTTAAGGTCACGAGAGGTCAAAACATACCGTCATAGGGATAACATGTAAATTCAGTTTTTCGGGCATTACATCTGAACAAGTAAAGATAAAGCAAAACGACTTAAACTATATGAATCCTCTCAGCAATCCGAATCCAATGATATATAATTTGACCTTGCTAGGTCAAATCAAGGATTTGGTCTGACCTGAGGTCAGGTCAGGGTCAAATTATATAAAATGCATATCATTAGAACCGCAAAGCCCAGGCGAGTCTGATGCAGCTAAAATAAATGCTTTATCACCATCCGTTACTGAGTTATTCCGTAAAAAACATTTTCCCTATGTATTTCCAGTGGAGAGGTCATGCCTCGTACCTGACCTTAGGTCATCGATATCAAAAATACCGGAACATATTTTAGAGACCTCGGTGGGGCCATTATGTGATATAAGTTTCAATCGGATAAACTCACCCTGCTTCGACTTACGCTATCTTAAACTTTTTTTGAGGTCGGGTCATTTGACCTGTACTGGCGACCTGTTCTGAGATTACCTAACCTTAAAATTTTCACAGAAGTTGTAAAAATGATGAGGGAAAAGGTATGCCAAGTACGGCGGCGCTACGCGCCGCCGTTTTTCTGCATCTCCGAAAAACCCGAAGGGGGCGGGTACCCGCCCCCCGTCAATGCGCGTGTTAAACAGCACATTTTTCAACGCAGCAGACTATATACGCTGTTGCCTTCTCCACTTCCTCGCCGGCACTTCTTTGACAGAGGCATCGTTGATATGGTACCAACGACCCTCCGCTTGGTTCCAGCAGAAGGTAGTGCAGTGGCTGTCCTGAGCGCTGCGCTGCCATGGTATGTCACCACTGCGCACAGGTCATACACAAGGTTGCCACAGGTCTGGAGAGGTCTGGTGGCCATGCAACTGAGGTCTAGGCTGCTAAGGGGAAACTATACGTGAGCTTGCGCCCTGCACGATGTACTTAGGTAAAATGCTTAGGTAAGGTTCATAATCACCACAAATGACAGTCGCCAGATGTCGAACTTCTTGTAAGCGTCATGTTTTTTACCGACAGTTGGAAGATGTCAAGCCTGTGATTATATTTCCTTGGATATACTGTTTTATACATTGGTGGAGACTGCTCTGTGAATTCGTCCTTAAGCCTGAGGCTAGCGGTAAGAACAACAGAGTGAAGTTCTCGAACGTAAGATATTCGAGCCCGCAAGTGGTGAAATGCAAAACAGACATGTCCCTTGCCTATTGAACAGCCTTGCTATGATGGAGTCGCTAGCCTTACGAAGCTGATGCCAGACATGGTCAATAACCAAATGATCATCCATGCCTGCCTACAGGGGTTATCACTGGTGTTGCAAATTTTCTAGCACTGTAGCCCTGTTTCTTGTCAGTAGGTACTCTTTGTAGTTAGCTTATGTTGTTTGCTTCTTATGATTGCTGATGATATGTTTAAATACAGTATGCCAGTGATGTTCTATCTTTTGGAATGGAGACGGAGTCGTGTTTGAGCGGTACGTATTCAGCACATTACGAATCAGCCCATGGGCCGCACACTCGCACTACACCTGGGCCCCGTCAATTAACAAAGCTGTGCCATATTTTTGCCTTTGTTGTAAGTTCTTGAGAAGGGTCCAAGGTCGAGAACCCATCCTCGTCCAGTGCTGCTCCACTGCTACTATACAGGGAGCACACAGGATTGCAATAGACTGCTCAGAAGTTATCACCACCCAGTTTCGAGTTCGTGGTTGCTTGGTTTTAGGATGATTCTGGGCTACTTACGTCATATCCCTGCTTTGATCATGGCCTCGCGTGGGAGTTATGCATTGAACACACAATGTCGTATTGAGTTACTCAATAATTATCACGGCATGGTTTCAAGTTCGTGGTCACTTCGTTTTAGGATGTTTCCGAGTTTGTTGGGCTGTGTGCTCTTAGCATCATAGTACCATGTAACGTAAGCTTTGACAAACACTTAACGAATCTTTCAATCTGAACCAGTGGGACGCGAGTTTCTTCTGGGCTTGCCTTGTTTTTCCGAAGACAAGTTTGTCAGACGTATGTCTATTTTTTTCAGTGCCGCTTGTTGGAGCAGGGATTGCCTTTGGCATACAGCTATTGGATTGTCCCATGTCTCTTAGCAATGTTTTGCGTATTATTCGGTTGTTGGTTTGTGAAGGGCTCCACTTTCCCACACTGAGAGAAATTTTCACTAAGTTACAACCTCGTAACGAGGGCTTCAGAACCCTAAAGTTTGTGTTCTAAATGTCTGCATCATTAGCAAGCATTTACTTGTTTTTTACTCCAAAAACTAACATTGCGGGCCCAAAAGTCAGCACGAGAACAAGGCTTTGACCAGGGTTGAGTTGGTATTAATCATCGACCATCGTATTCCAACGAAGTGCCTACAATGATTAAAATGCAATAACCAAGTCTAGACGAAGTCTTTACCAGGGCCTACAAATGTGCTAGCATTTCTTACTCTAGTAACTTAGCACAAGAACAAGGCTTTGACCATGGTTTAGTTGGAGTTAATCAGTCACCATCATATCGTAACTAGGTGATTACCATGCTTCGAAAGCAGAGACCAGGTCTAGACAAAGTCTTCAGTCAGCCTTACTCTAGTGTCTGAATTAGGAAAGTACAATTTTTTATCTTCAGTATGGGTAAATTAGAAACCAGTGACTAGGTCTACAAAAAGTTGGAAGTATATCATTGATCACTATTTGAACCCCATTAAAGCTCCTCTTCGTTCCTGCTGAAAAACATTGATCGCATCCGAGGTAACTGCAGTAAACCCGGTTTCCTTTGCTGTTTTTCTTTTATTAAGAGAAATGAAACACATGACTATCACGGATCGTAGTAGTTGCAAAATATTTGCACGAATGAAAAAAACACGAACATCATACCGCAATCATCTTGGCCATCTGAGCCACTCCAGCTCAGTCACCTGAGCCTCTCCAGTTCATTCATCTGAACCACTCCAGCTCAGTCATCTGGGTCACTCCTGCTCACGCATCTGCCATCACCACATCCGACCCTATTATGATTACTGTGACAGTGTTTATGACGGACATTTGACGGTACACGATAGCACAAGACTTGAGAGACAACAAAACAGAATTTTAAGATTAATAACAGGAACGCCAATTATGACATCCTCTGAGAGTCTGAGGAATGAGCTAGGATTAGAGCAGTTAAGGAAAAGACGAGAAATTCACCGACTGACCTTCTTTCACAAACTAGTCCATCACCCACTCCTTTTTCCGGGCTATATTCAAAATCTACTACCCGACACCAGACATGCAAGAACAGAATTATACTTGAGAAATGCAAACTTTTTCCGTCCCTCATCGCCGCACATCTAGCTTTCGGAACACCTATTTTCCCACCACCATTAGAAATTGGAATAATTTGCCGCAAAACATTCGTTGTCAGGTTTCTTTCAATTTGTTTAAAAAGGAAATAAACAAGTTATTGGGTGCCCCAGCTCCAGCCGGATACCTTTTGTACGGTCCTAAAATAAGGAACACACTACACATCCGACTAAGAACTGACACTCTTCCACTTAATGCATATCTTTATCAAATTCAGAAATCCTTAACTCCAGGTTGTCCATGCGGATTCCACATAGAAAATTCTAAACACTTCATTCTCAATTGTTCTCTTTATGATACCCATCGACATTCGCTCCTAAACACACTGTTAGCTCACAACATTGACGCCAGACAAAAACAACAAACACAGCTCCTGAACATACTTGCAACAGGCACAACACTACAAGCCGAGCAGGGCCGAGCCGTGGCCGTTCAGAGCTTCCTGGTGGCGGCGCTGAACACGCGTAGTCGTGTGGTGTCCGGCGGGGCGGTGGCGGTGCTTAACCATCCGGCACGTGGGCGGGGTAGCCAGTGGCCGTGGCGGCGGCTAGTTATGTTTAGTTAATGTTTTGCTAAAAGTTTTTTTCATAAATTATAGTAATGATTTGGAGAGGCGCTTAGAATTAAGCTTTGTGCTTTTGCGCCAATCCGTTATGTTGTATGCTGTTTTGTGTATATGCCTTAACACAATACAAATTTATACTACTACTACTACTACTACTACTACTACCACCGCATCCCGAAGTTCTTTGATGATTGCAGAGGACGTTTACGTCCTTTACAGCGAGGAAATTGAAGGCCAAGAAGCGGTTTGTTGCTTTGGCCCCTTAATAGGCATTCCAGGCTGAAGACGAACTGGCATACGATCCCCATAAGGAGGGCTTCAATTGGTCCATCCATCACTAACACCTCCACGCCATTCACACATACTGTGTGCTCTCTCAGTGTCGCACTCACAGCTTGGATGTTGTCATCATATACTCACCGACCAACCACACTAGGGCCTTGGGAGCTCGGGCTGAAAATGAGACGCGAGGCGGTTAGGACATGGTCATCGGAAAACCGGTGTGCAGATGTATTCTTTGTTTGCGTTCGAAAGCTCTTGGCGAGACCAATAACGATTATGCGAACTCTTTTTGGTTAGGTCAATATTGAGGTCACCAGAACTCAAAGCAGGTTCCATACAGTGACCGAATCAGGGGAGGGGGCGAAAAAGGCTGTTGATACCCCAAACGAAAAAGCTCAGTGAAGAGCCATATTCCCCCAAAAAACTGTCGACCTTTAGACATTTTTCCCCGGCTCCTGCCCCTTTTAGTCAATAAGCAAGGTTTTGGTGCTTCAACTGAACCATTCAACTTCCAACAGAACCAGTCAACTTCAGTGTAAGAATTGGACCTAGGCCCTCTCGATATGGAAAATCGCTTTTGAGTGAATGGTCCTTGAATAGCAAAAGCAAGCGTATTGTGGTCAAATCTTTTACCGGGCTGTTTTTTTGCTTTTCGACTTTGGCTGCCCCCTCCCCAAACCTACTGGCCAGATCCGCCACTTGTTCCATATGCCTGAGAATCCCTGGCTACACCCATAAAGCCATTTCAATTTGTATGCAATGGAAGAAGTTCCGTAACAAGTAGGTAATTGGACACTTGGCATTCCAATGCAGCTGCTTACCTTGCAAGTCCAATCCCTTTCCAAGTCCACACCATTTTAGCGACTGCCTGCTCCCAATGTCATAAGGCACTGACACTAAAAAAGATTGGTCTAGAATATGCCTAAATAGGCTATACGATAACCAAAGAAACTTTTCCACCGCAATCCGCCAACTCCACTAACACGGCTCTGCGCACACTCCCCGTGGCCTGCGACTGAGGGAGGCGCTTAATCACGACACGAATGAAAAAACGCAGTAGCGCACGTGCAGCTTACACTTCCGGTGCTTCCGTGACACTAATAATACCAGGTCAAAATGTGTGCGGCATTTGTAAGTATACGACCATCTTGTCAATGCATTAGCAGGGCTGTCCTACTGCCAGCTTTGATCATACGGGACAGCGTTGCTACCCTTGTACTGCCTTAGTTGCGTGTTCATATCATTACAAGAGGACGACTAATGTTTGTTTTAAACCAATACCTTAACTACCTCTTGCTTTGCACGAACTGGGTTTTGTCCTTCTTTAGCGTTGGTTGTGCTCTAGTTAACCCCAATATCAGGGCTGAATTTGTATAGACATTGTGAAAATTTCTCTCAGTGCAGTCTAATGCCATCTGGGCTATTTCCTCATTGGGCCTTTCTTGCCAGGAGGAAGCCGTGAGAATAGTGAGCAGTATCTGGCAGTACAGGTGTAATGAGGACACAAAACTCGGGAGGGCCACGCCCCTTGTCCCGTACGACGAAACGGATGTTAAATAGGTTCACTACGCCTCTCTGCGATAATGTTGTCGAGCTGACTACGAAAGTCCGGGTTTTGGTAAACAGACAATGCTCTTATCAAGAACTGTAGGTTTGGGAGCCAAAAGCATTTTCGAAGAAGAAATAATGACGAAGGGGCGTCGAGTTCTCTCAGCCTGTTGCAGTTCCTATTTCGGCTCGTTTAATGCCGATTCAACTGCTGCTCAGGCACCTGAGACCAGCTGTTTGGAGTCTGTCGAAACTGATGCTGCCGGGAGCAGCTTTCAAAGTTTCTGGATAATCTGCTCGCCCGTCCAAATACATTCCAGTCAACCCACGCCCCACCGGGGTCCGGTGCCACCTTTACCCCACCGGGGCCATCCATGGCCCCCTCTAGCTCCGAAAATATGAGTGTTAGCGAAAATCTGCGAAGTATATTGGAAAGCTCGTATGAATTCAGTATTATTTTACGGTACATTTTCAAGCGCTCAGGTCAATTCTTTTACCTCCATGGAAATAAGCCACAGTTTTCACGTTGTATCCCTTTCTTACCACTTGCCTCCCAAAATGTATCCCTGGCAATGTGTCTGCATGTAGCTTGCTCTGCCACGCCTTTTTTAATGACCATGTGAACTGCACTGCTGTTGACCGAATGTTGACGTGATAACGCCAGATAATCAGATTTATAGGTCAACGTCACCTGACAGTAAAGCCATTTTTAAGGTCAAAGGTCACATTTCAAGTTCATGCAAACATTTTCAAGGCCATTGGCCCCGTGTTTGGGTCAGAAAACATTCCTCAAAATTATGCATGTTATGCTATGACTCCATAGTTAAAGCTACTCAATGTTAAGGTCAAGATCACAGTTCAAATTCAAATGTCTTTTTCCAAGGTCTAACCTTCATTTCCCGTTTAAAGGCTGGTATAGTACCAATTCTATTGTACATTCTTGGAAATATGTCATATTGTTACGTCATAGGTAAGTGACCTTGAACAACCTTGACCTCGAGCTTTCAGAGCACGTTATGCGGAACATTGCCTCTACCTTAGTGAGCTTTCAGTGTATTCTCGGGTGTGTTGTATAATCATGGCATATCTCAATAGCTCTCTAGCACGGCCCATATTTGAGGTTTACGACCTCGTTTGACCTTGACGATATTAACCTTCGCCCGGGTGGGGGTCTTTTTAGACCCCCTCGGGTTTTTCCGAAGTGACCAAAAACGGCGGCGTGCAGCGCCGCTAAACTTGGTCTAGCTGTTCCTTCATCATTTTTACATCTTTCCTGAAAGTTTTGGCTCAAGGTCATATCAGGTCAGGTCACCAGGTCAGGTGAAGTGACCTCACCTCAAAAATACTTAGGACGGCATAACTAAAAGAAGGGTTAATCGATCAAGTTGAAACTCATACCACATCTTGGGCCCACCAGGAGGTACAACATTTGTTCCGGGATTTTTGATATTGGTGACCTAAGGTCATGTGCAGAGCATGACCTCCCCTTGACAATGCATGGGGAAAATCACGAAATGAGCTTTTCTCAGTAGTATGGATGGAATCAACTTCAAACATCGGTTGCGACTTGCTCTTAGCCCATTTCTGAAGCTGATACCAAAATTTTTTACTTTTGACTTTTAAAAGGTCACCTTAGGTCAAATAAGCATTTTTGGTGTTTTTCTCTATAAATTTTGAATAAACTAAGATAGAGCTTTTATTTTGTCACTTAAGTGTTTGTATAGTCACTGGAAGTCATATGATATACATCATGACTATACCAGGTCAAGTTGGGTCAGACCGTTGACCTGGGTCAGGTCAAATTCCTAAATTTGACCTGGCATAGCAATATCATATATCATTCGATTCGTATTGACGAGAGGATTGCAATGGTGCATAAACTATGGCTGTATCTTGTTTGGTTTGGAAGCTATTAGCGAAAAATTAAACGCCCTTATGCATGGGTGGCTATGGACATTCCCAAGAATATGCCCAATATTTAGTGACCTGTAGCTCCCTAGGCTTTCACCTGACACGAAAATGAATGCCACTATAATGAAAGCGCATCTCAAGAGCTTTCGAATGGTGTTAGAAAAATGTTTCTAGCTATCATAGTTTCTGAGATATAGGAGGTTTTCTTAGTACACCTCATCTTAGCGATTTTGACCTATTTTGACCTCTGGTGACCTTGATATTGACCTGACAAGAAAAATGACCGAAGTATTTTCGGTATCATTTTCGAAGAGCTTTCGATTGCCGTTTTGTGCTTTTTTCTAGCTCTCTTAGTTTTTGAGATCGTGGGGGTCTTTTAGCCCCCCACCAGGGCGAAGGTGGCTCGTACCCGCCACCGGGGCAAGGGTTAACCTAAGTCAACAGGGGCCAAAAAAGTGTTCAGTTTGTCACCATTGAAAATGACAAACCATAAATGTGTCACCAGCCCAGGCTGCAAAATGTGGCACGTTTTGAGTTAGTAGGATACCAAGGGATACTCCTGGACCATCTTAGTTGTTGAAAAACATTGCGAGCTTAGATTACATGGGCAAATTTTGGCTATTTGTTCCGTTATTCGTCTGGAGGAAACATATCAGCTAAATTTTGTCACCTTGTCCGCCTTGGGCTGTCACCATTTAGAATGCCAAAATGGTAAGTTTTTCGACCCCTGTAAGTCAATGACAATTGGTTAAGACATAAGTCCCTATGGCCCTCATACACCCCAAAACTGGTGTTTCTTCTAACCATCTTAGTTTCTGAGATCTGAGGGCGGCTTTAGGGACCCCCTCCATTGCGCGTTAACACGCGCATTGACGGGGGTCTGAGCCACCTTCGCATTGACGGGGAGGGCGGGTACCCGCCCCCCTAAGATCTCGAAAACCACGGTAGGTAGCGAAAAACGGTAAACGGCGTTGGGCTGCCCATCCACTTCTCCATCGAAAACATTTGAACCATTTTTTTGTCAGGTCACATTTAAGGTCACGAGAGGTCAAAACATGCCCGTCATAGGGATAACATGTAAATTCAGTTTTTCGGCCATTACATCTGAACAAGTAAAGATAGAGCAGAACGGCTTGAACTGTATGAATCCTCTTAGCCAGCCAAATCGAATGATATATAATTTGGCCTTGCTAGGTCAAATCAAGGATTTGACCTCACCTGAGGTCAGGTCAGGGTCAAATTATATAAAATGCATATCATTAGAACCGCAAAGCCCAGGCAAGTCTAGTGCAGCTAAAATAAATGCTCTATCACTATTCGTTACTGAGTTATTCCGTAAAAACCATTTTTCCCATGTATTTCCAATGGAGAGGTCATGCCTCGTACCTGACCTTAGGTCATCGATATCAAAAATACCGGAACATATTTTAGAGAACTCGGTGGGGCCATTATGTGTATGAGTTTCAATCGGATAAGTTCACCCTGCTCCGACTTATGCTATCTTAAACTTTTTTTGAGGTCGGGTCACTTGACTTGTACTGGTGACCTGACCTGAGATGACCTAACCTTAAAATTTTCACAGAAGTTGTAAAAATGATGAGGGAAAAGGTATACCAAGTACGGCGGCGCCACGCGCCGCCGTTTTTCTAATATCTCAGAAAAACCCGAGGGGGCGCGGGTACCCGCCCCCCGTCAATGCGCGTGTTAACGCCAGAAATATCTCCACTGCGCGTGTTCATAGAATAGGGTGTATGCATAGACGAATCCAGGGGTAATAGGGAGATGCCCTCATTAATCTTTGCGTCCCCATATAGCCCCGGCTCCTCCTGGGACCACCACGGCTCTCTAAAACGTCACTTCACTCCAGAAGTAGACGTTTTATTCCAGCGGTAGACGACTACTCCCGTCACGGACAGCTCAGTGGCTTGTGGGGCCGGTTATAGGGCGCAAATAATAGCAGTGCGCTATACTGAATACCGCACTGCCGCACTGAATAATTACTGTCTCGATCGGGCCAACTTCAGCGGCCGAAGTCCTGCCAGCTACTACTGCTGTTGTTGCATTTTTGCCCCGTGTGATGACTTGCTCTTTGTTTTAATGTTCGACGTATTGATATCCTAACGCTTTGTATAACTTTGGCTTCCATACGGCCTTCAAGATCCACAAGTGTTGATGGAGACAACAGTTTTGTGCTTCAAAAATATTTCTTTGGGATTGCATTGCCTTTGCTTGATATCATAAATTCTTCTTTGGTAACCGATTTTGTTCCAAAGGAATGGAAACACTCTCTGGTGATTCTTATCCTAAAAGGCAAGGTAGCCGCGAAGCCATCTGACACTTGGTCAGTATTAATCGTCCCGGCTACTACTAAATTGATTGAACGTGTCGTGCAAAAACAACTCACTCATAGAAGACAAAAACCCATGCTGTTATACAAAAATATTTTCCGATGCACAACACGGCTATAGAAAACACCATTTAACCGAACCGGCTCTCCATGTGATCACTGACGTGTAGCTTTTCAGGCTATGCAAGAAGGTGAATTTTCAATTATAGTGCTCTTAGATCTTTCAAAATATTTTGATGTAGTGCCGTACTTGGAATTACTTCAAAAGTAATTTAAACGTATTGTGTCGTACTTCGAAATTATTATATACAATTACAGTATAGAGACCAACTGGTTCCGCGGCTACCTTGAAAGTCAAACCCAGCAAGTTCAGATGCGTGACATGAAATAAAAACACGCGATGATAACATTTGTTTTCTCAGGGTGGATAACTATCATGTTTGTTGCACATGCTGTACGCCAATGACCTGCGTTTGTGTGTCGGCATCAATGTCACAATTGTGCAGCACGCTGACGACACACAGGTTCTTGTCAGCGGCAAGAAAGGTAGTTTCCAGCAGGTCGTTACTCAGACTGCCCTGAGCTCCTTGCACCAGTGATTTTCCAGGACGGCGTGAAACTTAACGCTGAAAAGAAATATGTTAGGACTTTGTACGCCACCTATGCTGCGTGAAATGCCCCCAGTTTCTATACATTTTTTGCGGGACTACAGTATCTGACTCCAGAGTGATGCAGAACATGGACCTAAACCTGGATAGACATCTAAATTAACAATCACGCATTGATGTATATATATATATATATATATTTGAATAGTTAGGAAGCAAGTTATTTTCTAAACAGATATTGTTAAAAGTCACAGCAGCTTTTGCGTTGATGAGCTTTCTTGAGAGTTTTTCGATGTTTCTTGTTTGTTTTCTTGCCTCTGGATGAAGATTATTAAGGACCGATCCGAATGACATAAGTAAGGTAAAAATAAGGTATTTCATAGTTCCATTTCGTTTATATTTATATAGCGCGACGTTTCAAAAGTTACACACTTTTATCCTCAGGCATTTAAATGTAGTCTATGGTTTGGTGAAAAGGTGAAGAATGAATCATATTATGATCTCTTCCAAGTTTGAAAATGGTTCTTTCAAAATGTTAACATGTTTTCCACACGGCACTTTCAGTTGTAGCAGATCGCAAATATTAGTTTTGGATAAGGTTCAAACTAACAAGTAACACAATAGGTATTTACACGAATCATGAACTAACACATATCACGAATCACACTCTCAATCTGCTACCTTCATATAATGTGAGTATACCTCGTGCGTGTGTCTGAAGGTTTATTGATGGTTGTTTTTGTCTAATCAGAATGGTTTCTAAAACTTCAAGTCTGCGTGGGTTATGTTCTTTTGCGAGGATGGTCGTGTTGTTTACTAGTGTTCTTCGTGTGAGTGGTTCGTCGTGAGATTTATCGGTGTGCGTTAGTGGCCCCCTGATTGTAAATGCATTGTTAGTCGTCTGCTGAGTGTGGTGGTAGTTTTCCCAATGTATCCACTACTTGGCTGGAGCGCACAGTCTCCTATGTTGCATTTATAGTAGTAGATGACATTGGTCTGTTTGATTGGTGTCTGGTCTTGTGTTGGGTTGTTTCTCATGATGAGAGATGATGTTTTTGGTGATTTGTAGTAGATGTTAAGCGATATGGTGTCATTGAGGTGTCTGGGTTTGCAGTTTCTGTGGATGATTGTTTTGAGTGCCTTTTCGTCAGCCTTGTATCCTGGTGACATGGTGTTTTTATAGAACAGGTTATGTTTAGTGCCATTATTCTCTGTGGTCTCTACTGTCTGGTTGTTATTATCATTCATTTCTAGTGTGCCATTATTATCTGTGGTTTCTGCTGTGGGTGTGCTCGGTCTTTCTTTCATGTATTTAGCTAGCGTGTGTTTGGTTATGGTGTCGATAAGTGATAGTGAAAAACAATTATTAACAAGCATTTGCTTCACTCGCTTTAGCTCTTGATTCCAAGGCTCCATGAAGAGCAGTTTTTCAGTGCTCTGTGTACGTAAGCCCGGATAACGGACTCCTTATACCTCTGGGGACATTCGCTTCTTCCATGGAGACATTTTCCAGCATCTGTCTTCTTGCGATGTACATCAGTGACGTAGCTGGAATCGGAGGCATCGATGGACACGTCAAGGAAACAGATCTTATGGTTTACGCTTTCTTCGAAGGTGAATGTCAGGCCTGAAACGGTCTGTAGCTCCTGTCTCATTGGTGCAATACTGATATGTCTTTTACGTCAGTAGGATATCATCTACGAACCGGCAGTGAAACTTGGGGTTCGAAGTTGAAGAACTTCTTCCTCCACAGCGGCCATAAAGGCCTTGCAAAGCACTCCGAGAGGGGCCCATGCAATACGTCTGTTTGCGTCATGTTACCTTGAGGACACCGGAAAGTACAACCAAGCACCTTCCGGTGTCCTCAGGTAACATGTACCTGCAAACAGACGGTATTGCAATGGCCCTCTCGAGTGCTCTTTGCACAGGCCTTTATGGCCGCTGTGGAGGAAGAAGTTCTTCCTAACTTCGAACCCAGTTTCCTCTACTGCCGGTTCGTAGATGATATCCTACTCGACGTAAAAGACATATCAGTATTGCACCAACTGAGACGGAGCTCAGACCGTTTCGGCCTGACATTCACCTTCGAAGAAAGCGTAAACCATAAGATCTGTTTCCTTGACGTGTCCATCGATGCCTGATTCCAGCTACGTCACTGATGTCATCGCAAGAAGACAGATGCTGGAAAATGTCTCCATGGAAGAAGCGAATGTCCCAGAGGTATAAAGTCCGTTATCACGCAGAGCACTAAAACTGCTCTTCATGGGCTTGTGAATCAGAGCTAAGAGAGCAAATGCTTGTTAATAATTGTTTTTCATATCACTTATCGCACCATAACCAAACACAGCTGCTAAATATGAAAGAAAGACCGGCAACCCACAGCAGAAACCACAGATAATAATGGCACACTAGAAATGAATGATAATAACAACCAGACAGTAGAGACCACAGAGAATAATGGCACTAAACATAACCTGTTCTATAAAAACACCATGTCCCAGATACAAGGCTGACGAAAAGGCACTCAAAACAATCATCCACAGAAACTGCAAACCCAGACACCTCAATGACACCATATCGCTTAACATCTACTACAAATCACAAAACATCATTCTCATCATGAGAAACAACCCAACAAAGACCAGACACTAATCAAACAGACCAATGTCATCTACTACTATAAATGCAACATGGAGACTGTGCGCTCCAGCAAGTAGTGGATACATTGGGAAAACTACCACCACACTCGCAGACGACTAACAATGCATTTACAATGGGGCACTAACGACACCGATAAATCTCACGACGAACCACTCACACGAAGAACACTGTAAACAACACGACCATCCTCGCAAAAGAACATAACCCACGCAGACTTGAGTTTTAGAAACCATTCTGATTAGACAAAAACAACCATCAATAAACCTTCAGACACACGCACGAGGTATACTCACATTATATGAAGGTACAATTGAGAGTTGATTCGTGATATGTGTTAGTTCATGATTCTGTAAATACCTATTGTGTTACTTGTTAGTTTGAACCTTATCCAAAACTAATATTTGCGATCTGCTCACTGAAAGTGCCTGTGGAAAACATGTTAACATTTTGAAAGAACCATTTTCAAACTTGAAGAGATCATAATATGATTCATTCTTCACCTTTTCCCAAACCATAGACTACATTTAAATGCCTGAGGATAAAAGTTGTAACTTTTGAAACGTCTATATAAATATAAACGAAATGGAACTATGAAATACCTTATTTTTACCTTCTTATGTCATTCGGATCGGTCTTATAATCTTCATCAGGCAAGAAAACAAACAGAAACATCGAAAACTCTCAGAAAGCTCATCACGCAAGCTGCTGTGACTTTTAACAATATATATATATATATATATATATATATATATATATATATATATATATATATATATTGTTGATATGTTCCTGACATGATATATGATATATGGAAGAGACATGAGACTTTTTTAAATTTACTTTATATTTAGTAAATATATGAAGTAAATTAAAAAAGTCTCAAGTCTCTTCCATATATCTTTTATATATATGATTACATATATATATATCTATATATTATATCATTTTATATATATATATATATATATATATATATATATATATATATATATATATATATATATATTCGTATACTTGGGTAGCAGTTCATTGTCGATGCAAGTTGCAAATTTGATTAAAAATGACCGCGTTCCAGGAGTTTACCAGCTTTTTTGTATTTTTTTTTAAAGATCTTACCACATTCTTACTGTCATTATCAAGCTCTGATATAATAGTCCCCAAAAAAGTCATACAGTTTGACTACCGGTTTAGTCTATTCATGAGACAGTATCAAGTCCTACATGTTTTATTAGAAAATATAATTGTAGTGATTCGCTCTATCTACATACGTTCGAAAAGTATCTAATATTTGTGCAAAGTGTTATCATGTCTTTAAACAAATTGAGTATAAATTTGCATGCTAAAATTCCAAGTTCTCCTTCCTTTTTGAAGACACCACATATATAAGAACACAATATAAAAGACGCAAATAAGACACTTGCTCAAATCACTTATTTTTGCCGATTCAAGTTATGGAGACCCATCGCTTAACGTCAAGATCCCTAGGTGCTCCCGCTGGTTGTTGAGCGCAGGTCGGCGGATTTGGATCAGGACTGCCTCCATTATCTTTAGACATCGCGGGTTGCTTTCGTGGGCGAGGATCCGTGTGTTCTCAACCAAATCCTGGCGTTTGATGGTGTTATGTTCTGTGGCCCTGTGTTGTTGAGGGCCGCCATTCTGGAGGTGACAAGTGAGGCGTCTTGATAGGGAAGTTGTTGTGTGACCAATATAGGCTACTCCTGGGTTTTGAGGCTTGCAATCCTAATGAGGGCCAGGTAAATTCTCAAACTTTATTGGTGCACTTCAGTGTTAGGCTTGGGGTCGAGGTACTTTTTTAAGATGAGGCTGGATGTTGTTTTTGTTTTGTAATAGATACGCGGTTTGAGACGGCATTGTCCTTGGGGATGACATTCCTGCTGATAATGTTTTTGAGGACCTGCTCATCGATTTCATACGAAGATGCCATTTGGTTTTTGTAGTAGAGGATATGGGTTTGTCCTTGGTTCATTGTGTTGCATTTTGGTCGGGTTCATAAAGTTATTCAGGAGAGTTTTTATTCCTCGGTTGATTTCTGCTGCTGGGTAGTTGTTAGTTAGCAGTTGTCGGACGGTGTTGAGTTCCTGATCCAGCAGATGCTACGAGATACATGTTTTTAAGGCACGCCTTATGTACATTTGAATGACACCTTTCTTGTACCGTGCTGGGTATTCACTTAATGCATTTAAGCAGCGTCCTATATATATATATATATATATATACTGTGCACCTACTGCTCCGGGCCAACATTCTGTCTGATGTCGGGTAGTCATACGACAGCTCGGTTGACAGCGGTAACATGTGATACTGCATTAGTTGTTCGGCAGAAGCCAGCAAGCTGTTTAACAGGTCGAAACATGAAACGCCCGGCGCCGGGCACAACAGCGCTGCAAGTTGATATTTTACACACGAGCGTATATATATATATATATATATATATATATATATATATATATATATATAACATATAACATGAAAAAGTGAAAACGGCTATATATATATATATATATATATATATATATATATATATATATATATATATATATATATATATATGGCTCGTGTGTAAAAAATATCAACTTTGCAGCGCGTGTTGTGACCCGGCGCCGGGGCTGTTTTCATGTTTCGGACGCTGTTAAACAGCTTGGCTGGCTTACTGCCGAACAACTAATGCAGTATCACACTGTTACCGCTGTCAACCGAGCTGTCGTGACGTGACTACCCGCACACATCAGACAGAATGTTGGCCCGCGAGCGAGTGAGGTGCACAGTCACGACACCCAGATTGCCAACATGAGGACTCTGCCCCCGATGCACTCTAAAGCAGTTCGCCGCCACTCATGTCACAGAATCGTATCGATGCTCAACCAAATAGTAATACGACCTGGTTCATCCCCACATTTGACAAGAACTGAGAGCGGTGCTGATGCGCCGTAGTGCTGAATAGGGACGGACGTGCGCTGGATTTTTGGGGTTTTTGGTTAGCGTATGATGCTACACAGGCATATGGCACATTCACACACACATCTGACAGACTATTGGCCCGCGAACGAGTGAGGGGCACAGACACGACACCCAGATTGCCAACATGAGGATTCTGCCGCCGATGCGCTCTGAAGCAGTTCGCCGCCATTTGTGTTACAGAATCGTATCGATGCTCAACCGTTATATCTCCAATTTTCTTTACACTTTGTGCATTAAATTATCGGGAGGCCAAAACACGCCTGTGATAATTTTTAGGCCACTAGGTGAAACGGTTCAGGAGATCGGTCTGCGACCATTTTATACTTTGGTCGCGCAACAGTTTGTTCTACAGCTACCACATTAATTTACAATGATGATGAGTGGTTACAACTCTACATAAAAATGTTTGAAATGTTACAAAGACAATGTTGACATTTTTTAAGTATCTTGTTCTTACAGAAAAACTAGTAGTTTAAAAAAGCTTAGTTACAAAACCTTTTTTAAGTTGTTCAGTGCGGATTTTACAAATTGGTGCATTACGTAAAAGAGCACGCCTCAAAGTATCGATATCAGATGAAAAAAATCATGTGTATTTGTTTCTAAACTAGAAAAAGGCATACAAAATATACCAAAGATACTCGCCGTTGGCGCACTCCGAGCGGTGCGGATACCACGTTCGCCTGTTCCTATAACCCAGGTGCCATGAACTTGACCTGGAGATGATTGTTGATGGAACAAAGGGATGGGAATTGGGAAAATACACTTGTTTTGCACCAGTTTTATCGTTGTTGTTGTTCTTTTTATCCCTTCTCCAGTAACTTTTGAAGAATCAGCCGGTTAGTCTCTACGATCTCTGCATACGCTTATACAGTTCCGCCTATCTCTGGAGCCCGTTTTATCTCGCTTCTGGACTTGGCGGATTTTCTATTACAGCCTCTCCCAACAGGCACACCTACCAAATTACGGGGAATATTGGTGTGGGTGTTTGAGGATCCTCTCCACTGGGCCAGATGGGAGACGAAAGGCGGTTTCTCTCTGTGGAGCTTCAGCCCACGTTAATACATGCCACCCCAATCTAAAAACCGGCAGTGAAGCCACGGGGCGACCCGGTTCGTTGTAATTTGTTGTTTATACCATGCAGCAGCAATTTGCTTAATGTTCTCTCACGCGCATCAGCATGGATCAGTGGGTATGCCAATGCCTCCTCCATTTTTCTGATTGCAGCCAAATCGGGAAGAAATCGGGAAATGATGTAACCAGGATGTGCAGAAGGCAGTAATGAACCCAAATCCTATGAGGCTTTGCATGAGCGTCACCACCAACAAAAAGTGAGAGTGCCATTCAGTTTTCAATGTCCTACTGACAATACGGGGCTGTTCACGTAAAGGAGCGAAAGGAAGAGGTGGTTTGGAATTACTTTACTTTCGCTGGCAAAGGGGTCTAACTTTTTCTGACGATTGCTCACAGGAGTGGGGGGGGGGCAAATCATCGGCTGTCGTGAACTTTTCTATTGAGCGAGAACTGCACAGGTCCAGGGCAGTTGAAGAGCGCATGCTTTAAAGTTTCGTAACCAAAACACTAGAATTATAACATGGTACCCGTTTTAGTTAAGCAAACTAAGGATATGCTAGAAATTATGCTAGCCAAGTAAATTCATACAATGTTAAACCACAAATAGCTGCAGCTGATGCTTGTGTTGTTTTTTTCAAATCAAAGCGAGGAGCCTAACTCTCGAAGAGATTTTCGCTAAAGTTTCTGCATGCGCTTTTATAAGTTTCAAGGCAGCATTTATGTTACTACCCACAATTATTTTTCATATAGCTCCCCTTGCAGTGAAGAAGCTGCTTCTCAAGCATTCAGTTCGGCTCTTCAATGCGTTAACATTGTGTGCCGACGTTTTGAGTTGTAGTTAGTTGTTATTCGTGGATGCCCAAAACGTTTCTCACCAGTCTGCAAAGTTAAATTGGATAGGCATTAAAGAGATTTTGGTGTGAAAAGCTTTTGTAAATGTTCCCAGTTAGAGAAGTTTATTTACCTACCATTAGGAGCAAGGTAAGCTGGAGATAGGTACAGGCATTGAAATAAAAGTCGAAGTTGAAACCTTGAATGAGGCTAAGTCAATGTTGCCAAGAGGTAGGTAATTTTTTGTTGCTTTTTCAACATGTGCAATTAACTTTTCGAATGGCACCAGTGGAAACAGGTTTGATACTCTAATGATCTAATATATTAATATCATATAGAAGACCCATCGAGTACCACAAGCTGCGGTAACGGGATTTTCTATATCGATGACTTAGGCTGAGGTACGAGTCGTGACCTCTCCATGGGAAATACACGGTGAGAACAGGGATTAGCCCGAAAAGGGCTCCTATTTCTGTAAAGACGGCTGAAAATAATTTCTGATTCTTAATTCAACAAGTTGAAAACCTACATTCTTTAAGATAAAAATGCATTCGAATAAGAAATCATTAAAGTTGGAAGATGAAAATTTAAGGAACACTTCAATGACCTTCAACGTTTCATTGGTAGAGTCCGGGCACTTCCACACGGGTATAAATCCATACCCTGCATCTTTCACTAGATTTGTTTTAGGTGGAAAAAGTTTTGCTGATAGAATAGCGGGACCTGACAATTGCTGACGATTGCTAAGGAAGAGAGCTGGGGTTCAGCCATTTTCTGAGGATTGCTGACAAAGGGGAAGGTGTCCAAACACCTCCAAATTTTTCTGGCGTCATAAGCGAACAGCCCCTAAACTCTTCCCTCTAGAACTAAAAACTCGTTGGATTTGGGCTCCTTGTTTACGTCCTCATATACTGTTTACAAAAAAATTGTTCATACTTCTTTCCAATGCGGCCTCCCTTTTCGACACCGCTGAGTTTTAGGTTCCATGGGGAAATCCTCTCCTTGTGAGCATCAGGTTGAAGGCTCACTGCACCATTACTATTTTGCTTGTGACTTTGCTTGGGTGTTTTTTTTCAAAGCCATTCTTCAGTGCTCGCATGTAAGGTTATGCATTTATAGGCCTTGAAACAGGGTCCTATAAATGCTAAAATGCAGGGCCCCCAATGTTAAAGATAGTAACAATGAACCCAATGGTGTTGATTTGAAAGAACACTAACGGCAATGCATTTCACCAACACAGTTATGGAGATTCACGCAAATAACAGGGAAAAAATGCAAAAAAAGTTCAGGTCCAAATTTTTTGGGGGACGTCCCCCCTGATACGCGAGGAGGGAGGGACGGGTCTCCTCGCACCCCTCCCCCACTTTTGACATCCATGCCTACGCTTATGTATGTATGTACCCACATATATGCCAGTTTGTATTGGACTGATAACTGTAAGAATAAATGTATATATTCTCGATTATTTTTCATTCCTTGAACAGTACTGAGGTACTGATGACTAGAACCATGCAATGGCAGGAAGATACCGTCTCTTTTTTCCACGCTGTTAGCCACCAACAACTCCCAATGTCCGAAATGGCTGGAACGCACACATTTTGTGTTGTCTGCGTAGACCAAAAACATGTCTTTGTCCTTGGGAAGTAGATACGAATTTGTGCTATCTCTAGCATCCAAGTGCGTCGTACGCCGACCCAACCGCTGAGAGCTCCACATTAATAGGTTCGCTCCCCATCGCGTGACAGACGCAAGCGATTTTAGCGCTACTCGCTTCAAAGCTGGGCCGCGTGTCACTTCACCATAACATAATTAGGTTCAAACGTTACACGCCACAAACACTCGTAAAGCCGATTAGGTCAGCGGTGATACACACGCACCACCCAAATTGCATGTGTCGCGCAATCAGCCTCTATCTAGAAACCTTAAACGCGACGACAACGCTTCGCACCTAACTAAGCCCCAACATACGGAGAATACACTCGCTCTGAGGTACAACAAGGTAACACCCATGGTGAAATCCTGGGTTACTTACCTCTCAGTTACCGCCGCATATCGGCCGACCGGGGGCCGACCTCCGGTCTTGGACGTCGTCGTCTTGGACGCAGTCTCCTGCCGCGCGTGGACGGTCCACCGCCTGAGAGCGGCCCGTCGGCTGCGAGCGGCGGGGCGCGCGTCGGCTGACCGATCGTGGCGGCGACTCCGCAGGACGACGGCGTCGCCAGCGGCAGCAGCCCGGCAGCGCGCAGTATCGATTCCGTCCCGGACCGCCAGCGCGGGCCGATCTTGCGCGGTGCTGAGGCTGAGCCGCAGCTGGAATGGCCTTTCCCACCAATGAATGCCGCGAGCAACAAGGGCACAAGGCGCGGCGAGTGGAAAGGATCGCAAGATGCGGCGGCTGAGCCGTCGCGGGCCCGCGCAGATTTGTGAGGGAAAAACGCTTCTAGTGGAGTCAGGAGCGTTCCGAACGATCGAGATAGGACTGTCAGAGGGCGGAGCAGTGCTGAAACGCTGAATTACAGAGCCGTGACTGCAGACGGCTCCTCGAACAGGAGCCACTGCTGCGGATGTTATTGATAGCACGGCCATAGCAAAAAAGCGCGGAGTTGAGGAAAAATTGCAGATGTGATTGGCTGCGGGATGTAGCATGCAGTGACTTGAGAAATTAATGAAATAAGCGCAGAGCATTGAGGATGCTGGGACGGGGGCAGTCCGGCCTTGGGTTATCGCGCTGAATGATGCCGCCATCCGTTCAACAGGCCCGGGCATGGCCGCCAACTTCATGGCTGCTTATCAGGAATCAGTCCTCGTCCCACAGTCCGCGGTCGAGATACTTGTTCTACACAATACATGTATGTTTGAATACAGTCACGTTGGGGATGGGTCTGCATTGGTCACCATCATGCTTAGGGTTTTAACCCGGGTAGGCTAGGCCGGGATGTTTAACACGCGCATTGACGGGGGTCTGAGCCACCTTCGCTTTGACGGGGGCGGCGGGTACCCGCCCTCCCCTTAAGATCTAGAGAACCACGCTAGGTATCGAAAAACTGTCAACGGCGTTGGGTAGCCCATCCACTTCTCCATCGAAAATATTTAAACCATTTTTTGACAGGTCGCATTTAAGGTCACTATAGAAGTCAAAACATGCCGTCATAGGGATAACATGTAAATGAAGGTTTTCGGTCACTGCATCTGAAGAAGCAAAAATAGGGCAAAAAAATCTAAACTATATGAATCCTCGCAGAAAGCCGAATAAAATGATATATAATACGGCCTTGCTAAGTCACATCAAGGATTTGATCTGACTTGAGGTCAGGTCAAGGTCAAATTATATAAAATACACATCATTAGAACCGCAAAGACAAGACAAATCTAATGCAGTAGACGTAAACGCTGTACCACCATCCGCTACTAAGTTTTTCAGTTAAAACCATTTTCCCAAGTATTTCCAATGGAGAGGTCATTGCTCGTACCTGACCTTAGGTCATCGACATAAAAAATACCGGAACATACGGTGGACCCATTATGTGATATGAGTTTCAATCGGATATGTTCACTCTGTTCCGACTTATGCTATCTTAAACATTTGTTTAGCTCAGGTCACTTGACCTGTACTGGTGACCTGACCTGAGATGACCTAACCTTAAAATTTAACAGAAGTTGTAATAATGATGAGAGAAAAGGTATGCGAAGTGCGGCGGCGCTACGCGCCGCCGTTTTTATAATATATCCGAAAAACCCGAGGGGGAGGGGCGAGTACCTTTCCCCCCGTCAACAAGCGTGTTAATCAGCTAGTGCGAAAATGTTAATTTTTTAGAATCGCTCCGGCCCAATACCTCATTTAATGTGCAGATGTTTCCAACTATCACAAGAAGTCAGACAAGTATTGCATATACTTGATCGATATATGTTATATTTTTTTATTATTATATATATATATATATATATATATATATATATATATATATATATATATATACCTATACGTTACAGTTAGAATGCCAAATATGTTATTTTGCAAACTAACTAGTTAATTTGCAAACTCCCGGAACTTATATGTCCCGACCTAAATCTACGGATGTTATACGTCCCGATCTAAATCTAATTATAGCTAGATTTAGGTCGGGACGCCATAACCGGGGGGTGAGGGGGTGAGCAGAGGAATATTACCAGCTCAGGGGAGGATAACTGGTGATCATTCCCCAAAACCGAGATCCTAGGCTGGATTTATAGCTGAAGTAGGTCAATATCTCTATAGTGCACGGACTGAAGAAACCGGGCTAGGGTAACCTTTTGGATGACGAAGAACGGGCATCCAAGTATCCACCCAGCAGATACTCTACCATAACTATTCTGAACAAAACTGTTTACATTAGCCAAGTGATGGAAGAAACGTGCGATAGGAAAGTTAACACGAAAACAGAGGGGTAACAACGTCAGAAGTACACTTAAAGGTTCAGAAACTGATTTCTAGTTTCCATAGCAGGGGATACATTGGACCAGACCACATCAGAGAAAAGACATAAATCCACTTCGTTCCAGACCCGGGCGGCTTCGAGTAAACCCCAAAATACACTATATTGATGTTCCTCTGAGAGCAATAGTATGTAAGTGGGAGGGGACACGCAACGGAAAAGGCAGCGGAGGTGACGGAGGTGGCCTTGGCCAGCTGATGGCCACCTGGTCCGATCACAAAATAGGTGCTCCGCGTTTGATGCAATTTTGACAATAATTTTGAAACTTGTACTCCTTACAATTATTATCACAACGAGATAAGCTCACCCTAAATCCACCGTCAGAATTTTGAAGACTCTTGACCTCACCACTGCCTCGGTATGTACGATTTTAAAATGCGTCAACTTAACAAATTTCCGAGATTGTCCCATCCATTGCACGTAGTATACTTAGCACGCGCATTGACGGGGGCGGGTACCCCCCCACCCTCGGGTTTTTTGGAGATAGCATAAAAATGGCGGTGCGCAGCGCCGCTGTACTTGGCAAACCTTTTTTCTCATAATTGTTATGACTTTTGTGAAAATTTTAAGATTAGGTCATCTCAGGTCAGGTCTCCAGTACAGGTCAAGTGACCCGAACTCAAAAAAAGTTTGAAATAGCATAAGTCGGAACAGAGTGAACTTATCCGATTGAAACTAATATCACATAATGGGCCCACCGGATCTCTAAAATTTGTTCCGGTATTTTTGATATCGATGACTTAAGGTCAGGTACGAGCTACGACCTCTTCATTGGAAATACATGGGAAAATGGTTTTGACTGAATAACTCAATAACTGATAGTGATAGGGCGTTTATGCCTTGTCCTTGCGGTTCTAATGATATGTATTTTATATAATTTGACCTTGACCTGACCTCAGGTCAGGTCAAATATTCAATTTAACCTAGCAAGGTCAAATTATATATCATTCGATTCGGCTTTCTGCGAAAATTCATATGGTTTAAGTCGTTTTGCTCTATCTTTACTTGTTCAGGTGTAATGACCGAAAACGTTCATTTACATGTTATCCCTATGACGGCATGTTTTGACCTCTCGTGACCTTAAATGTGACCTGACAAAAAAATGTACAAAATATTTTCGATGGAGAGGTGGATGGGCAACCCAACACCGTTTACCGTTTTTCGCTACCTACCGTGGTTCTCGAGATCTTAGGGGGGCAGGTACCCACCCCCCCGTCAAAGCGAAGGTGGCTCAGACCCCCGTCAATGCGCGAGTTAAACAGACCTGGACATGTGTGAAACGCCTTTAATTACAATACTTAAGCAGCCTATGGCATCTTACTATCATCTAAATACGGCTGGAAGTATGGAAGGGTTATTCCCCAAACACTCTCAGTGAATTTGCCCAATTTAGTTTGAGGGAAATTAGAAAGTTTCCAAGGCCTATAGTAAAAGTCATGTTGGAAATATCCCGGAACAACATGAGGGGTAGTGCGAATAGATCCTCCCTAAATACCGAGCAATGGTGCCACCTTTGTGTGAAGATAACATTTTAAAACTTTCAGGGAATGTGCTCAATCTATAGTTCAATGAAAATTCTAAAAGTTTCAAAGGCTTATCGCAAAATGTTTGAGAGGAAAAAAACCTGAGAGGCAGGCACAATCCATATCCCCGTGACAGAAATAGGGTTAACACACGCACTGGAGAGGGGTCTGGCACTTGCGCACACTGGAGTGAGGCTAGTGCGATAGTGCGAGAGAACTAAAACACCAAGAGATGTAGAAAAACACCGTTTGGTGACGCGTGGGGCTATGGCAATCTACATTATATCAAACTTCCATTAACCCTCGCCCCGGTGGAAGGGGATGTGTCAGAACAGCCCTCTCAGGTTTTCTGGGGGGCGCGAAGCGCCGCTGTACTTTGCACACCTTATTCTTGATCAATTCCGTAACTTTCTCCAAAATTTTGAGGTTGGGTCATCTCAGGTCAGGTCACCAGTGCAGGTGAAGTGACCTCACCTCAAGGAATGTTTAAGATGACATTAGTAAGAAATGGGTGAATCTATTGGATTGAAACTCGTACCACATGATTGGCCCGCCGAGTGCTACAACACATTCCAGGATTTTTTTAAATCGGTGACCTAAGTTAAAGTACGGACCATGACCTCTCCATTGGCAGTACATGGGAAAAAGGAATTGGGCTGTATTTGTATAAATACAGCTGAAAATGCCTTCATATTCTCCAAATCGTAGTATCCTGGGTCCCTTTCCAGGTTCATGTTCCAATTTTTTCTGTGACCTCTGAGAGGTCATCTAGGGCTATTCAAGTAGTTTTCAGGCTTAGGTCAATAACTTTGCATGACATGATGGTACAGCTTTTATGTTGATATCATTGCGTTAAATTGCTATTGCGAGTCGATTGATATACACATTGACTATGCTAGATTGAAAAGTATCCTTGTCCTGACCTGGGGTCAGGCCATTTTTGTGCTTTGACCTAGTACGGTCATATTATACATCATCCGATTTGCTGTGACGAGAGGAAGCGAATGGTGCCTAAAAATGATTCTAACTCGACTCTGCCAGACGCTGGAGCCTAAAAACTCTACTTAAAATCCCACTTTCCTTGACCTGTCCTGAGCTGAATATTGGCCTGCGGCAAAACTGACCGACATAGTTTCTTCATGAATTTATATGAGCTATCCACCAGCCTTCGTATTTTTTCTCTATAGCATAAGGGCCGAGTTCAAGGGGAGGGGGGTTTCAAACACCTCTCCACGAGGGCGAAGGTGGCTCGGAGGCCTATCGGGGCGCGAGTTAACATAGTTCGATATTCAAAGTAATTTATGGTCATTGACCTATGACACCATAATATGATATATTTCCTATAGTGTGCACTAAAAGCTAGCATTCTGCCAACTTTTGGGCGGGAAATTAGGGTTGACATTGGCCCATGACCCTTAACACGCGCAGTGGAGGGGGTTTAGCGCGAACATGCAGAGGAGGAGTCCTAAGTGCCCCCTGACATCTGGAAAACCCAAGAAGGTTAAAAAACGCCCGCTTGGAAGTATTTTGGAGGAAAAGTCACGCAGGTAGGTATCATTGACCTAGGTCAGTATCTTCAAGGCTAAACGAGGTCGTAAAGTAAAATCTAGGCCTTACTGACACCTATTGGAAAATGCATTGATTATGCGGGAAAAGCCGGGAATACACCAACAGCGGACTAAGGTCATAGATGGAAGGTCCCTCACAAGCTTCTTTAAGGATTGGAGGTCAAGGTCATTTAAGGTCATTGACCTATGACGTAACAATATGACATATTCCCAATAATATACAATATATCTGGAACTATAGCCTTTGAAACTGGAGCCTTTGGGCGGGAAATGAGAGTTTGACCTTGAAAAATACCTTGGACCTTGAACTTGACATTGGATAGCCTTAGCTGTAAAGTCATAGTATAATATACGTCATCCTGAACAATGCCATCTGACCGGAACACTGGGGTCAACCTGTGACCTTAACCCTGCCCTTCATGTGGAGTGACCTTGGCATATAACCCAATGGTATGGCCTTATTACGTTTGTGTTTATTACATACGACCTTATTAAGTATTTTATTTGCGAATTTGAATCTCAGAAACAACACAAACTGACATGCATAAGAGGAGAGTACGTGTAAATCAGACATGTTCTAGACTCATCATACAATCCTCGCTAACCGTAGCTGGCGCACCACATGTTGGGCGACCATTTTTGACACGCGCATTGACGGGGGCGCGTACACACCCTTAGGGTTTTTTGGAGATACAACAAAAAACGGCGACGCGTAGCGTCGCCGTACTTGGCACACCTTTTCTCTGATCATTTTTACAACTTTAGGCAAAATTTTAACGTTGGGGCATCTCAGGCTAGGTCACCAGTGCAGGCCAAGTGAGCTCACATAAAAACGTTTCAGATAACATAAGCCAGACCAGGGTGAGCCTATTCGATTGAAACTCACATCACATACTGGGCCCACCGAGTTCTACAAAATATATTCCAGTATTTTTATATCGATGACTTAAGGTGAGGTGCATGCCATGATCTCACCATTGGAAATACATGGGAAATTGGTTTAAAATGAATAACCTAGTAACGGACGGTGTTAAAATGTTTATTTTAACGGCATGAGGTTTTCCTTGCCCATGCGGTTCAATAAACATGCATTTTGACCTAATTTAATGCAGAAAAAATGTTTGAATAATTTCAGTAGGCACCTTGATGGGCTATCTAACGCCGTTTTCCGTTTTTCGTAATCTAGCGTAGTTCTCGAGACCTTAGTGGGGGGGTGGGTACCCGCTTCCCTCGCCCGTCAATCATAGGTTTGCCCTAATTTTCCTTATCAAGGTCATATTATACATCATTCGGTTCGGCCTGCAGCGAGGATTCTTATGGCTTAAATTGTTTTGAGCTACTTTTACTAGGTAGTGCAGATGAAATAATTGAAAACCTTCATTTACATGATATCCCTATGATGACATTGCTTGACCTCTAGTGACCTTAAATGTGACCTGAAAAAGGTCCAAATAATTTCGATAGACTTTTTGACGGGCTATCCAACGTCGTTTATCGTGTTTCGCTATCAAGCGTGGTTCTCGAGATCTTAGGGAGGGTTGGGTATCCCGTCCCTGCCGTCAAAGCCAAGATGTCTCAGACCCCCATCAATGCGCGTGTTAAAACCTATGCGGACATTCATTTTATCTAACCCTGGAAGGTACAGTCCTTCTTCCCTGGCCCTCTACCCGCGCGAGGATGTGGTTCTCGGCCCCTTCCCCTCTGCCCGTGCGAGAATGCTGTTTTTCACCCCTGCCTCTTGGCCGATGCGGGCACGGTCCCCATGACTCCTGTTTGATATGCGTCTGTCTGAATTGAAATTCCCGGCCCCTGCCTGCCACTAATCGGCGAGGGGCTGTGGTCCCCGAGCCCTGTCCCTCTGCTCCCAGCGGAGAGTGCGTCTCCCGGCCCCTGCTTCTCTGCCGGCTGGAGGGGGAGGGGGAGCCGCGTTAGCAGGTGATGGTGAATAGCTGCAATCAGGCCGGACTGGCGGCTCTCAGCACCAATGCAGTCGGGTGCACATTTAGCGCGGTCAACGCTCGTCAGCCAGCCCAGAAACGGCTCCACCGCCGAGCGGCCTCGGCCACCGGCCTGATCGGACGCTGAGCGGCTCAGCCTCTGAGCGCGCGCCTGCGGCTGTCCGGTGCAGCATCAGCATCCTAAATAGCTGCGGTACCAGCCAATCATACAGCACAGCCTGAGGAGGGCGTTCAGCTGAATGCATCGGATGGGTCTGAAGAGAGCGCCAAGGACGCGCACCAACGGCAAAGCTCGTTAGCAGAGCCTGAAAGCATACCTATATGGATGGTTATACTTTAGTTACGTGTTTTCCTGTTTTTTGAAACGGGTTTAAATCATCTCAACGAGCTTGCCAGGCGACAGGGTCATCAGACTATATATATATATATATGTATATATATTATTATATGTTATATATATATATATATATATATATATATATATAATATATATAATATATATATAATATATATAATATATATATATAATATATATATATATATACTATAATATATATATATATACATACATATATATATATATAAATTATTTTTTATTATATATATATATATATATATATATATATATATATATATATATATATATATATATATATATTGGGAAATCTTACGTAACTGCAAACAAGCCACAACAAAGGAGAGTCTAGGACCAAGGCCCTAAAAGGTAAGGTTGGTCCAAGTTTCCTACCAAGCACCTAGTATCACCTCACGGTAAATTGTTTCAATCTTGCCTAAAACAAAATATTTACAATGATTTCTCAAATCAATTACATAAAAGTAGAATATAATAGACAAATCAAGTCTTGGTTTTGTATTACATTGTTTTAATTGTAACTAGTATGTTTTTTTGCAGATCCAGTATGTTTTAGGCTGGTATGATGCTAGATTTGCCAGATTTGCTATTTTTGCGCAACTGAGGCATAACCTTACGCATCTGATCTTTAGGGTGTTTTTACGGAATTTTAATAAGTGATCGCCTGTGTTTGTGCTTCTTGTATTGACGGTGAAGGGGACAAATAATACTAATTGGGTGGAAAATTCACTTCGTATCAGGGGCTACATTTTCCTTGTAGGTACTTAGAACTCTGGTATTCATGAGCATAGGGCGCTACTGCGTTGTTCTAGGATGCAGAAATGTCAAGGACCAAGGCTGGAACACTTTTCTAAATGTGTGTTAAATGTGTGTCATGTGTGTTAAAACATTTTATAAGAATGAATAACTGAAAATGGGTCCAAGTGGTAGATAGCGATGTTTTTCAATATAACTGTTGTAGGTATATGTTCATTGATGGGCCCTGATTTCAAAAGACAATCATTGTTTAAACTTCAGAATCCTGCATGTGATGCTAGGTGCAAAGTGATAGGTTAAGCTTTACAATCACAGAAGATCCCTAATAGGAGAGAGTGGAGGTCAAGTTCTTTAGATTATTTCAGATTGATTTTTATTTCAGAAATGATGACTTTTGCATCAATACACATATATTGACATTATACACATTGCACACATATTCCATACACTGAAGCCAGGGCCTAAAATTCTTAGTGGGTAGGCTTTTACATTGCAGCACTTATAAGTATAAGAATTCGCTTAGCTGTTATTTGACCTTCCTCGTCGAAGCCTGGGTACAAGTATAGCAAATTCAATGTGATTATGCGTTCAGGTATAGCCATCCACCAGAACATTCGGATAAGCAAAAGCCGACCAGAAAGTGTTCTCTTCACAATGTGGTCCGCAACTTGTTGCCGCTCAAGCAGTCAGGGAAATTATTTGTCAGAGTGAGCTGCTGCCTGCCATTCCCCACACTATTACAAATAATTTTTCTGGACATCCATTGCTAACATGAGGATTCTGATTGACAGCTATGTCAGAATGCATAATCACACTGAATATTTTGGATTTAGGATCCGAATCTGTGCATGTATATTCCACACCACATGGCACTCTTGTTAAAAACAAACTAAAAAATATAGTTGCCGGAAGGACAAAGGGCAGGTGTTATGTGTTACAGCTGAACTTCTCCGCTTAGCCACACTATAGGGCACAAGGTGTAGGGGAAGGTAGGTGTATTGCGCCCCCTAAGGGAAATTACCTGCTAGACGAATGTCTCCAATTCAATCTCGCTACTGTGGATTAAATTACAAAATTTGATCATTTTCTGTTATTGACAAAACAATTCCTGGCCTGTTCTAACAGTGAATTCCAATTTGAGTGGAACTATGCAAAATGTGCATTTGCCAAAGTGTGAGGGTAATTGCGCCCGGGGAATTTATATTTAAATTTAATTGCGCCCTTCCCCCATACCATGTTAAGCCGATAGCACGGCAGAAATTAGCATTAGTATAGGAGCAAATGGAGCTCGACTACCTCCCAAGCCTTTCATCTGGAGGGCCTGGAAGTCATTTTAACACGCGCATTGACGGGGGTCTGAGCCACCTTCGCATTGACGGGGGCGGGTACCCGCCCCCTAAGATCTCGAGAACCACGGTAGGTAGCAGAAAACGGTAAACGGCGTTGGGCTGGTAACTTCTCCATCAAAAACATTTACACCATTTTTTGTCAGGTCACATTTAAGGTCACGAGAGGTCAAAACATGCCGTCATAGGGATAACATGTAAATTCAGTTTTTTGGCCATTACATCTGAACCAGGGGCGCAACTTTATGTTTTCGATTGGGGGGCACCCGGCTCGAAAGGGGGCCCGTACATGATGGGGGGCCCGTACATGATGGGGGCCCGTATTTTTTAATGAAAATGTGACCGAAAAAACGTATTTTCGACCGTTTGTTGTCGAAAACTGACTGCAAAGGTTAAATAAAAATTTTTAGCGCGCTATTCGTCACTGTTCCTGATTTGCACTATTTAGCCCAAAAAGTAGTCAGAAGACCCAATCTTTTGAACGAGCTGCCAAACTATGTAAGGATATTGGACAAGTAGGTGTCTACTTACCGTCTTTGGCGTCCACGTGGATGCTCTCCTCCGGAGGTACAACGGGATCAGCCCCGGACGACGCAGGAGGGATGGATGCTGGAGGGTCTTTTAGCAAACGGGATCCGGCTGATGGCCTGGCCGAGGAAGGCAATGATCAGGAAAAGAAGGATTGGAATTACAACCTTACTTTACCGTTTTGCTGGAAACTATACACATTGCACTTTTCCGAGTTAGTTTTAAATTGGGGTTTTAATTTTTTGCGGTCGATGAATGAACGTAGCTTGCAAAGTACCAAAAATAGTAGTGATATGAACTACTTTAAGTGGACGCGTACGTTGCTAGAGATTAAATGCAAATATGATCGGGGTCATTTTATAACAGTTTGCAAAATTAGCAAGACGATTCTAGATTCATAGTTTATCTGAAAAATGTACAAAATTTGGGTAGTTTTGCCAGAGCAGCCCCTCGGTATTGAATGTTCTTTGTTTTACGCTTTTGTGCACCCGACTTATGTTTATACTGTCCAACCATTTTAACATTCACACCTGGAACGAAATCGCATTATCGCGAATAATTTGATACAAATGGAAGGTAGAGATCGAAGTGCGAAATTCCTTTATCAGCGGGGAAATCGAACCTACTGATATTTATGTTACATGATCAAGACACCTTTTTCTGATCCATTCACCTTGCCAGTTCATGGCATTGTACAACACTGGGTACCGGTCAAGGGGTACTATGAATAGGTGGTACTACCTATTTCCCTTTACAATCCTCATATAGGATCAGTACAAAAGGAATGGGGGTCTAACATTTTCACGCCCCATCCATTTTTCCCCGAATGTTGCATGGGACCGGCCGCACGTTGGCCCGGGAAAACCACAGGGGCCCGCAAGCATGGCAGGGGGCCGGTTTCGGCAACAGGGAGCACGGATACACCACCTGGGGCACGATACTGCTCACAAATAAGGAACTCCTGCAAATACGCGACTAACACAACAGCTTCAGTTTCTGCACGATATTCTTAGACCACATGGGGCCCAGACAGACCACATAGGGCCTGAGCACACCAAAGGGGCCGGGCAGACCACAGGAACCCAGAAAACCATAGGACGCCGGTAAACCCAAAAGGGGCCCGAGCAGACCACACACAGCCAGCAATTTGGCTGGACTCTGCCCGATATATGCTGGGCTTTGACTGGGCAGAGCCCGCGTACATGGGCTCAGCCCAGGTCCGGCTCCGCTCCGTCTGGGCAGAGCCCATGGTCAAGCAAGACCGGGCTCTACCGCTCGGGCAAGTTGTCATCCCCCGACCTAATGTCGGGCTCAGCCCGAGTCTATGTGGCTCAGCTATGAGTCTTAGGGCTCGGGCAGAGCCCGACCCAGCCCGCTCTGGGCCCGGTCGAAATTGCTGGCTGGGCAGCGGGCCCAGGCAGACCACACGGGGCTGGACAGATGAAAGGACCCGGGCAGACCACAGGGACCCGAGCTGAACACAGGGGCCGGGCTAACCACAGAGGGGCCCCAGTCTGGAAAGTATGGCAGCAGACCTGACGAGTCCGCACCAGCCCTGTAGATTTTTCGCACCACCAGCAGCCTAAAATTCACACCAATCATTGGTGAGAAATTTCACTGACCCGGAAATTTCGATGTTTTTACCAGTTTCTCCCTTCTCAGATCTCTGTGGGTGTTTGATTTGAGCTCCCTCGCACCATACAGCAAAAGTGGGCACTTGTTTGCTCCAAAGTTCGAACCACCTGAAGGGTGTCCGCACCACGAGATCTCGCCAAAAGTGCCATACTTTGCAGACTGGGAGGGGCCGGGCAAACCACAGAGGGCCCGCGCAGACAAAAGGGGCCCCGAACGGACAAAAGGGGGTCCGCAGAGGCCACGCAGAGGCCCGGACAGGCCAAAAGGGTTCCGGGAAAACCACAGGAGGCCCGGGCAGACCACAAGGGGCTCGATCAGAACAAAATAGGCACTAGCAGACAAGGGGTCCGTGCAGACCAAATGTGACCCGGCCAGTCTGCAAAGTATGGCAGCAGGCCAGACGAGTCGCACCAGCCATCCAAAATTATCGCACCACCAGCCTAAAAAAATTATCACCAATCTGCCAGATACTAGGGAGAAAAGTGCACACATTCCTACCCACACGATGCAATACTACCTCTCTTATTAGTTAGTTAAGGACTTTTTATAAGGCCCCCTCCTGTGTCTTCCTAACTATTCAGTCATTTTTTTTTTTTAGTTTTCATTGTCAACTTCCTCGCACCAGTCTTGGCACTCGCACCGACGAGATCTCGTCGGAAATGCCATACTTTTGCACACTGGGGCCCGGGCAGACCACAGGGGACCGGACAGGCCACAGGGGGCCCGATCAGACCAATAGGGGCTCGGGATACCACAGGGGCCCGCATGGCAAGCATGGCAGAGGCTGGTTGCAGTTACACGAACCGCATCCATGGCAGGCCCGTCTGCATCCACAGGGTACTGGGTCCCATCCATCCACAACTACTGGGAGTAGGGACCCGGCTGCAGCCACCAGGGGGCGGGGCGAATGGGGTGGCCACCAGGGGGGCGAATGGGGCAGCCACCCCTTAAACCCAAGAGCCTCTGAGGACAAAATGCCGCCCCCAAACCCTCCCCTCCCCCAGGATGCGACGATTGGTCGCCCTTTGGGTGAAAAGTGCGCCCTTTGGGTGGTTAAGTGCCGCCCTGTCCCCCGAGGCTTTGCCCCTCCCCTCCCCTTACCCAAATTCTAGATACGTCACTGGCGGCCATAGGGGGCAAAAGGTTCTCCAAGTCTTGGTATTTAGCCATCAGGAGAGCCGGACAGAGGATCATCACTCATTAGGGATTCAGCCCGACAGGAGCTAATAGCAAACAATCACTTCACTTGTCATTCAACACCGCGCATCGGAGCACGATTTGGATTGACACGAAAAGCCCAAACGTAAAATCCAAATCAGAGCCTAACGAAACTTTTCCAGAGTAGACACAAGCCGATTGAATCATAAGCATGCCAATTTTACTGTTCAAGGCAAACTTTGTGCAAATCATTCGCCTCGGCGAATGCGACAAGAGGAGCCAGGAGCATGCCTTAGCTTCCTTCGCGCTGCGCTGATAAGACCGGGAAATTAAGAGGCTACCATTCGCCGGCGGGCGCACATTATTTAACCCAGATTTGACGACAAGATTTGATACACTTTTTGACAGACAAATTTAAGAGACTTAAATTTGTCTGTATTTAAATTCCACTAGAACAAACAAAAATGGAAAACTTCATGCACATTTCTGACAAAAATGCCTAGAAATATATCAATGAAGAAAAGTAGTGCCGGCGGAGAGATGCAAAAATAACAAACATGTCAATTTATTAAACCAGTACTTATCGGAACGGGCCCGGCTGCGCACGATGGGGGGTGGTGAACTACAGGGGGTCGTAAGCAAGGCAAGGAGCCCGGCTAGAGTCAGAGGAGGTCTGGGTAGCCCAGAGGGAGCCTGAAATTATAGCACGGGTTCCAGGATACAGTGAAGTGGGAGGAGTGGAATCAGGGGCGGATTCAGGCCGATGGTGGGGGAGGGGGGCAACGGGGCCCCAAATCGTGAAAAAACATATGGTTTTTGTTTGAAGAAAATCCGTAAAAATTGGCAAAATCGGGGGATTTGGGAGGGCATCAAATCCCCCAATTTTACCTTTACCCCCCCTGGATCCGCTAGTGCTGTGGTTCCTTGCAGACCACAGGGACACGGACAAACCATAGGAGCCCGGGCAAATTGCAAGGGGCCGGGCAGACCGCAGGGAGCTGGGTAGACCACAGGGGGCCCGAGCAGACCACAGAGGGCCCGGGCAGACTAAAAGGAGCCCAGACCGCCCACAAGGGGCGCGGGCAGACCACAGGGGCCCGGGCGGATCACACAGGACCCAGGCACACTACAAAAGCCCATACCACCTACAAAGGCCCCGGGCAGACTAAAAGGGACCAAGGCAGAATACAAGGAGCCCGGTTGCAGTCACAGAGGAACCAAAAAGGTCCCGAGACTGCCAGAAATAGGGCCCCGGATGCAGTCAAAATGGGCCTGAGAATATCGTTAGGGGCCTGTTTGCGGACACAGCGATTATGGGTGGCCCTAAAGGGGACCGCACCCAAGCAAGCATGCCAGGGAGCCCGACCGCAGCCACAGCAAGCCCAGATAGACCACGGGGCTCCGCACTCATGGCAAGGGCCCGTCCGTGGCATTAGAGGACCCGCGCCTCCTGGACCACAGGGAGCCCGGTTGCAGTCACAGGTCCCGGTTGCAGTCACAGGGGGCCCGGGTGGATCACAGGGTTGCGGTGACAGGGGCTCGGGCGGATCACAGAGGGCTCGGTTGCAGTCACAGGAGCCCGGATGGATAACAGGGGGCCGGGTGGATTCCAGGGGCCCGGTTGCAGTCACAGGTGGCCCGGTTGGACCACAGGGAATCCATTTGCAGTCACAGGGGGCCCGGGTGGATCTCAGAGGGCCCGGTTGCAGTCAAAGAGGGCCCGTGTGGATCACATGGGGCCCAGGATGGATCACAGGGGGCCCCAGGTGGATTACAGGGGGCCCGATTGCAGTCACAGGGGGCCTGGGTGGATCATAGTGGGCCCGGTTGCAGTCATAGGGGCCCGGTTGCAGTCACATAGTGCATGGTTGCAGTCATGGGGGCCCCGAGTGGATCACAGATGGCCCGGTTGCAGTCCCAGAGAGCCCGGGTGTATCACAGACAGGGTTGGAAAAAACCCGGGTTTTTTATAAAAAAGCCCGCGGGTCCGGGTTTTTGCGGGTTTTTTGTGGGTTTTTTCCGGGTTTTTTTATTTTTGTTTTATAGCATTCTCGTCACATCGTTTCTAGATTAATGCCATTGTTTGAGCACACATTAAGACTGTGATGCTTTCAATATCATCGTTCCTTATCAGTCTTTGCCTCACGTGGCGGAGGGGAGAAGAAACTCCTATTCCCAAAGCTGTTCTGAAGTACCCGATTGACGGCTGCGTGCAGAACCCTTCATAGTTTTATGGGCACCCATGGATAAGAAAAGTGAACCGACTTTTGACCAGAATAACAATTTTTGGGGTTTATCAACTCATCCACTGCTATGGTTATACGGCGTTGTCGACTCTTATTACTGTTTTCTCTTAGGAGCCGGGTTCTCCGTACTCAAGAAATCTACCAGAAATAAACCCGGACGACCCCATAGAAAGCAAGTGTGACAAGTACCGCACCACTGCGCCCCACATGAATTTACTTTCACTTTTCTAAATCAGCTCATATTCCTCAGGGACAAATGCTAGCGCTGGAAATCTTAGTCTGGTACATCAATAAGGGCCAGATCACAATTCTCAGAGCAGAGCAGGGGTGTATCCATTATTTGCTCAGGGGGAAGGGGCGTGAATATAGACTCGGGGGCACTGCACGGGGCCCCAAGTGCAAAGATCGCTAATGAAAATAAAAAGAATGTCAGCGGTGGCTGATGTGATTGTGGAGTGAATCGGTGTGGTTCACGTGACTTTTATTGGCTGTTTTTACCTCCCTTGCTTGTTTCTTTGCTTATCTAGCTGAATAAAGCGTGGTATCCTTTTTATTATTTTGTGACCCGGGGACCATCTCTGAGGTGCCCCCAACACGAATTTTTGGGCAGACTGATAAAAATTGGCCGGCGCCTTGAGACAAAACCTCCCCTCCCGCCAGAAAAAAACTTTTGAGACGCCCGAAAACGAGTCTAGGGATCCCAGAGACCAGCTCTGGGGGCCCCACGAACCAAGACAAACTCTTCAAGGTTCTCGAGATCAACACTGCGGGCCCCAAGAACAATTCTTGGGGTCTCCCGAAACCACCTCGGGGGACCCTAAGGACCGAACCTAGGGACCCCCGAAACCAACTTTCAGCCAGGTTCGAGACCAACTCGATGGGCCGACGCGACAAACCCTCGAAGGCCTTGGAGACCAACTCTGAGGCCACCGAGACGAATTCTTAAAGGCCATCCGAGAGCAACACTGGGCTCCCCGAGAAAAGTTTTCGGATCCCCAAGTCAGACTCTTGGGCCCACCGAGACCAACTCTGGTGGCCCTCAGAGACCAGGTCTGCTCCCCCGTGACAAGCTCTTGAGGGTCCCCCAGGCCAACTCTGGAAACCCCGGGAAAACTTTTGGGGCTGCTTCAGAGACCAAGTCTGGGGGCCCAGAGATAAACTCTGGTATCCCGATAGCTGAATATGGGGGCCCCCAATTCCAAAATTTTGGTGGGCCCTGCCAGACCAGCGCTTGGGCCCCTGAGACTTGCTATTGAGAGTCTCCGAGACAAACATTGTGATGGTGTCCGTCTTCTTATAATCAACTTGGGGAACATAAATCAGAAAATGACAGGAGGTCGCGCGGGAAGCTCTTTACAGAGCTTAAGTTCAGCCCAGGGGAGAGGCGGTCGCCCCACCTTGGCTGCGCGCCTGGAGTACAGCACGTGACTCCACCACGATAACCCTTAGAGGCTCCATGAGCTGAACAATGAAACTATTCGTGTGTCTCAGGCCAAAGTCAGTCAGAGTCACAATCTGAGACTGCGATGTTACTTTGGCATATTTTGAACCTGCAGAAATGTTTATAAATTTGTTAAGATATACATAATATATAGCTTGAATTCTGGAAAAAACTGCATCATACAGACAAAAACTAACGTCATATTCAGAGACAGTATTGGTCTTATCCAGTGACTTTTACCTGTTGCAAAAAATAATAGAAATTTGTGTTGCACAATGTGCAATTTATACGACATGTGGATTCTTGGGAATGATTTTCCTGGTAAGACGGCAAGGATTTCCAAATGCACTTTTAATGCAGTTTTCCAGTGGGTTGTATGAGGTGGTACATGGTACTAATTCTACTAAACTTTGGCATATTCTACACATACCAAGGCTTAGTAGCTTTAAAAGTGATGTGAATAGCAAAAAAAGACAATATTTTTACTCAGGGGCATCTAGAAAATGATTTATGAAAAAACCCAGGTGGGTTTTATCCCCTAAAAAACCCACTAAAAACCCAAAAAACCCGGGCAGTGGGTAGTGGGCAGTGCCAACCCTGATCACAGAGGGCCCGGTTGCAGTCACAGTGGGCCGGGTGGATTACAGGGGGCCCGGTTGCAGTCACTGGGGGCCGGATGGCTCACAGAGGGCCCGTTTGCAGTCACAGGGGACCCAGGTGGATCACAGATGGCCCGGGTGGATCTTAACTGGCCTGGTTGTAATCACAGGGGCGTCCGGTTGCAGTCACAGAGGGCCCGGGTGGATCACAGGGGGCCCGGTCGCAGTCACAGGGGGCCTGAGTGAATCATAGGGGCCCGGTTGCAGTCACAGGGGCCCCGAGTGGATCACAGGGGGCCCGGTTTCAGTCACAGGTGGCCCGGCTGGACCACAGGGAATCCGTTTGCAGTCACAGGGGCCCGGGTGGATCTCAGGGGGCCCGGTTGCAGTCAAAGAGGGCCCGTGTGGATCACAGGGGGCCCAGAATGGATCACATGGGGCCCCGGGTGGATCACAGGGGGCCCCAGGTGGATTACAGGGGCCCGGGTGGATCAAAGTGGGCCCGGTTGCAGTCACAGAGTGCCTGGTTGCAGTCACAGGGGCCCCGGGTGGATCACAGATGGCCCGGTTGCAGTCACAGGGGGCCCGGGTGTATCACAGGGGGCCCGGTTGCAGTCACAGGGGGCCTGGTTGGATCATAGGGGGCCCGGTCGTAATTACAGGGGGGCCCGGGTGGATCACATGGGGCCCGGTTTCAGTCACAGGGGGACTGGGTGGATCATAGGGGGCCCGGTTGCAGTCACAGGGGCCCCGGGTGGATCACAGATAGCCCAGTTGCAGTCACAGGGGCCCGGGTGGATAACAGGGGGCCCGGTTTCAGTCACAGGGGGCCCGGGTGGATCATAGATGGCCCGGTTGCAGTCACAGGGGGCCCGGATGGAGTCACAGGGGCCCGGGTGAATCATAGGGGCCCGATTGTAATTACAGGGGGCCCGGGTTGATCACAGATGGCCCGATCCCAGTCACAGGGGGGCCCGGGTGGATGATAGGGGCCCGGCTGTAATCACAGGGAGCCCGGGTGGATTACAGGGGGCTCGGTTGCAGTCACAGATGGGCCAGGTGGATCACAGAGGGCCCGGTTGCAGTCACAGGGGGCCCGGTTGGAGTCACAGGGGCCCCAGGTGGATTACAGGGGGCCGGTTGCAGTCACAGGGGTGCGGATGGATCAAAGAGGGGCCCGGTTGCAGTCACAGGAGGCCGGATAGATTACAGGGGCCCGGCTGCAGTCACAGGGGGCCGGGTGGATTACAGGGGGCCCGGTTGCAGTCCACAGGGGGCCCGGTTGTAATTACAGGGGGCCCGGGTGGATCACATGGGGCCCGGTTGTAGTCACAGGGGGCCCGAGTGGATTACAGGGGGCCCGGTTTCAGTCACAGGGGGCCCGGGTGGATCATAGATGGCACGCTTGCAGTCACAGGGGGCCCGGTTGGAGTCACATGGGCCCGGGTGGATCATATGGGGCCCGGTTATAATTACAGGGGGCCCGGGTGGATCACAGAGGGTCCGGTTGCAGTCGCAGGGGACCGGGTGGATCGCAGAGGGCCCGGTTGCAGTCACAAGGGCCCCAGTGGATCACAGTTGGCTCTGTCCTAGTCACAGGGGGCCCGGGTGTATCACAGGGGCCCGGGTGGATGATAGGGGGCACGGTTGTAATCACAGGGGTCCGGGTGGATGATAGGGGCCCGGTTGTAATCACAGGGAGCCCGGGTGGATTACAGGGGGCCCGGTTGCAGTCACAGGTGGGCCGGGTGGATCACAGATGGCCCGGTTGTAGTCACAGGGAGCTCGGGTGGATGACAGGGGGCCCGGTTACAGTCACAGGGGCCCGGGTGGATCACAGGGGGCCCGGCTGGATCACAGGGGCCCGGTTGCAGTCACAGGGGTGCGGATGGATCAAAGAGGGGCCCGGTTGCAGTCACAGGGGGCCGGATAGATTACAGGGGCCCGGCTGCAGTCACAGGGGGCCCGGGTGGATTACAGGGGGCCCGGTTGCAGTCCACAGGGGGCCCGGGTGGATCACAGAGGGCCCGGTTGGATAACAGGAGGCCCGAGACTGCCGGAATTAGGGACCCGGCTGCAGTCAAAGTGGGCCTGAAAAAATATCGTTAGGGACCCGGTTGCGGACACCGAGGTTAAAGGTGGCCCACAGGGCACCCGCAAGCATGCCAGGGAGCCTGGCCTCAGCCAAAGCTAGCCCAAGTAGACCACTGGGGCCTGGAATCGTGGCAGGGGCCCGGCTCTGTCCGCAGGGGCCCGCAACTTGGGATTGGGGGGCTCGTCGGGTCATTGGGGGGCTTCTCCGAGCATTGGGGGGCTCGAGCCCCCCAAATATATGGAAACTTGCGCCCCTGATCTGAACAAGTAAAGATAAAGCAAAACGACTTGAGCTATATGAATCTTCTCAGAAAGCTTAATCGAATGATACATAATTTGACATTGCTAGGTCAAATCAATGATTTGACCTGACCTGAGGTAAGGTCAGGGTCAAATTATATAAAATACATATCATTAGAACCGCAAATCCCAGGCGAGTCTAATGCAGCTAAAATAAATGCTCTATCGCCATCCGTTACTGAGTTATTTCGTAAAAACTATTTTTTCCCATTTATTTCCTATGGAGAGGTCATGCCTCGTACCTGACCTTAGGTCATCGATATCAAAAATACCGTAACATATTTTAGAGAACTATGTGGGGCCATTAGGTGATATGAGTTTCAATCGGATAAGTTCACCCTGCTTCGACTTATGCTATCTTAAACTTTTTTTGAGGTCGGGTCACTTGACCTGTACTGGTGACCTGACCTGAGATGACCTAACCTTAAATTTTCACAGAAGTTGTAAAAATGATGAGGGAAAGGTATGCCAAGTACGGCGGCGCTGCACGCCGCCATTTTTCTGCTATCTCGGAAGAACCCGAGGAGGGGCAGGTACCCGCCCCCCCGTCAATGCGCGTGTTAAAGTGGTATTCTTGCATTCACAATGACTTGTAATAATAAAACCACACTTATACGGAAAGGTTTTGGATTTGTTTTTTCAACATAAATTTGAATAGGGCACATTTGACCAGGGCGCAATTACTTTTTTCCATATAAATCAGAGATGTCTGCCTTAAAAATTTACCACAAGGGGGAACTTATAATTGTTGCTTTCAGAATATGCAATGAATATCTGGCTTTGAAATTAAAACCATCGATTTTCGAATGTGGCAGCCGTATTCTTATTTTTCGGGATCATAAACCCGTGCAGATTTAAGGAAGTACTGAATTTATTTTGCTAGCTGATTAACACGCGCATTGATGGGGGCGGGTACCCCCTCGGGTTTTTCGGAGATAGCAGGAAAACGGCGGCGCGTAGCGCCACCGTACTTGGCATACCTTTTTCCTCATCATTTTTACAACTTCTGTGAAAATTTAAAGGTTAGGTCATCTCAGGTCAGGTCACCAGCACAGGTCAAGTGACCCGACCTCAAAAAAGTTTAAGATAGCATAAGTCAGAGCAGGGTGAACTTATCCGATTGAAACTCATATGACACAATGGCTCTACCGAGTTCTCTAAAATGTGTTCCGGTATTTTTGATTTCGCTGACCTAAGGTCAGGTACGAAGCATGACCTCTCCATTGGTAATACATGGGAAATATGGTTTTTACTGAATAACTCAGTAACAGATAGTGATAGAGCGTTTATTCTAGCTTCATTAGACTCGCCTTTGCTTTGCGGTTCTAATGATATGTATTTTATATAATTTGACCATGACCTGATCTCAGGTCAGGTCAAGTCTTTAATTTGACCTAGCAAGGTCAAATCATATATCATTCGATTCGGCTTGCTGCGATAATTCATACAGTTCAAGTCGTTTTGCTCTATCTTTACTTGTTCAGATGTAATGGCCGAAAAACTTGATTTGCATTTTATCCCTATTACAGCATGTTTTGACCTCTCGTGACCTTAAATGTGACCTGAGAAAAAAATGGTACAAATGTTTTCGATGGAGGAGTGGATGGGCAGCCCAACGCCCTTTTCCGTTTTTCGCTACCTACCGTGGTTCTCGAGATCTTAGGGGGGCGGACACCCGCCCCCCGTCAAAGTGAAGGTGGCTCAGACCCCCGTCAATGCGCGTGTTAAAACACATTCTTATGTACGAATTCATTGAAACGCTGGGAAAATGTATAGATTGAAGGTGTGAACTGGATTAAGCTGCCCAAAACAAACTGCCACTACTACCTTTCTCTGCCATAAGGGGGGCGCAATTAGTTAGGGGGCGCAATACACACACTTTCCCCTACCTACTCAGGAGCATGAACCAATAAACAATTAATCAATTTGTTGGTAATTCAATTTTATAAACTCAAGCACATCCAAATAGGTTCAAAATCAGAAATACAAATTCAAATAGATGGTTTCTTTGCACTATGGTCACCCACAATAAAAGTGTAGATTTCTATCTTGCCATGTTAAGGTACTGAACATATTAGTTGATGAAGAAAATAAACAATTATGTGACTTGAATGCAATAAATGCATTCATAATATCATTTAACATATCCACATATCAGTTCTCAGCTGTTGTGGCCAAAAAATACTAGTTTTGACTACTAGTTTAACAACAGGGGTCTGCCCATTATGCTGAATTGTCATGTGCTATGGATAAGCTTGTGAGGTGAAGGAACTTTCAGCCTCCTGCATCCTCTTCTATCATTGGTATCTGTCCTTACCTGTATATCAACCTCTATCTCCTGCATTGGCATCAGCCATCTGGATCCCCATTTGCCCCTCTATCTGTATCCACCTCTGCATCCGTCTCTGTTCATGCATCTGCCACTGCCCTCTACATCCACCCCTGGCTGCATATCGGTCTCTTATCTTCTGCATCTGCATCTGCCCCTCTATCCGTATCTGCCCCTGCACCACTTCTGCTCGTGCATCCACTTCTACCCATGCATCCGGCTCTGTCCCTTCATCTTACTTTGCTACTGCATATTAGGTAGAGTTGAAAATAGCAAATATGCGATTTTCTCTTTTGCCTAATGTTTTTGTTTGCCTTTAAGTGTGTAGAAACTGGGAGTAAATTTTTTATTTCCCAAAAAAATAATTTAGATTGGTGGAATTTCAGTTAAAAAGTGAGTGTTTTCCGCGTTTTACCCTGTTTCGGACACCTGGTGCTAAAAATGCTGCATATTTAACCGCTCATAAAGGTAGTTATAAACTTCACTGGTTTAAAGGTAATGCCAGTTTTGAACACTACATAGCAAGGGCTTTCTAAATATGGCTTTAGTTTTTCAATACGGATTTATTTAGATGGGTGGAATCCCGATGAAACATGTTGAATTTTTGGTATAATTTCCCAGTGTCGGCCGCCATTTCTGATAAAACATACTGCCTTGAACTAATTGCATACTTGTTCTAATTGATTGATTGATTGATCATTGGGGCTTGAGGGCGCACCAACCTTAGTGGTTATATAGCGCCCAATTTTATAGCCTTGTTCTAATTATAACGCTCAATTCGTTTGGATGAAATTTTCTTTGCTGCTTTTAAATTCAAAAGTTAAATTACACTTTAAGAAATTGTCTCAATGTATTTCATGACGGTATGATCAGGAGGATTGCTTGTCTCAGTCCAGAGAGAAATTGAACAGAGCCTTGTTGTCAGCTTTGCTCTCTGGCCTCTTCAGTATCTTCCTAGAATGCTCAGCGCTTCCAGGGGTAAGTCCAGCGAGGTCTCCAGCTGCTCCTTGGCGATGGTGCAGATGTGAGCAGCGGCTCGCTTAGTTTGACTGAATCCCAGCAGATCAGAGCTTGTAGGGTTTCAGCCTGGAAGTTGATGGGGACAGCTCGGAACTGGCGAGTCAGTGACAAACCGAGCTCATGACCCTTCCTGATATTGTCCATAATCACCTGCAATGCCAACCTTTTCTCAGCCTCCTCGTCTGAGGCCAGTATGGTGATCAGCAGCAGCTCCGGGTTGGCACCAGCGAGGTCACCAGCTGCACCGTGGCGATGGTGGATGTGATCAGCAGCTCCTGACGATGTAGGGCTCCATCACGGCCTAACTTCATCCGAGCAGTACTTTTGCGCTATCTGAAATTTTCTCAGCATGTATCGGAGAACAGTCCACCAGCTTGCAGTCCTTCTTTGTAGCAAATCACTGCTTTTAGTACACCCCGTTTATGAACAAAGAGAGATACCTAAGGTCCGCCGGGTCCTGCCCCACTAACACGTTCTCCCTGGTCCACAGGTCTAGTAACCGGTTTGCGGTCCTAAGGCCAACGGCTGTGATCCGGGGGCCGTTCACAATGATCTGGAGGGATTGGGGGCCGGTGCCTGACTCCAGGGCCGGCATCATATTGTACACGCACTGCTGGTCCCAGCTCAGGTCTGCTAACACCCTAGGAGGAAGGGTGACGAGTGGTTCACCCCAAGATATCGGTGGGAAGTCACTGTTGTAGGGTAGGGGCTGGGTGTGCGGGAGGAGGCAGCTGGTAGGTCAGTCCAGGTTGGTGATCAAGTGTGAGGAAGCTGGTGATCCTCAGGACGATCACCTGGCCTGGCCTCATCTCTTTCACATTTTCCCTGTTGTAGTGCATCAAGAACTCACCCTGGCTGTCTGTGAGCGTGACATGCTCTTCCTTGACATACCTGACGACCCTAGTGCCGCACTCCAGAGTGACCCAAGCCTTCGCCGTCTTTCCCTTTCCATCAAACTGTATGAAACTGATCCCAGCGGTCCTCGTTCATTCCTCCGCCTTTATCGTCACCCTCACCATACCAGATTGTGTTCCCTTTCCTCCCTCTTCTGCTTATCCAACAACACCATTTGCAGAGCCTTCTCTTGTCTTGCCGTCTTCACTGCATCCATTCCAGCAATCACCACCTTGCCCTTGAAACGAACCTTACTCCGCTGGTCGTACATGAAATCCAGCTCTAACTCAGATATTTTGGACTTCCATGGGGCACCTGCACCGGATGTGAGCCATGGACTTGCAGCTGATGGGGCAGCTGATCTCAGCGAAGAGGGTGATAGGGCAGTGGCAACTGGATATGTCAAATAGCTTGCCCAACTCTTCCACGACGCTCTCCCTCTCCACTCAGGTTTTCCCATATTTCTTCCTCGTACCTCTTGGCTTCTATCCTCCACAGGCTACTCCCTTAATTCTGGTCCACAGCATTAACCCGCGCCCCACCGGGGGTCCAGCGCCACCTTCGCCCCACCGGGGGCATCGATGGCCCCCCTCTAACTCCGAAAATATAGTCGTTAGCGCAAATCTGCAAAGTGCACTAGAAAGCTCGCGTGAATTCAGTAAGAAATTACTTCACATGTTTTAGTACTCAGGTCAATGGTTTGACCTCCAGAGGTCAAATTAGGTCAAGATCGGCTATTTTCACTCAAATATGCAATGATTAAGCAAACTGGGCATAACTCTTATGTCATTAGAGCTATTGAGGTCTGGTAAAGTGCATTTGATAGGAAATTGCCAGTGCTTTTTCCGCTATGTGGAACGTAAAGACCTCCCGCCAGTGGTTTGACCTCCAGAGGTCACCTCGTGACCTAATATGACCTGAGGTCACGAAAGGTCAAAAAGTGACCTTGCCGTATATCAAATGAAAGCCAGTGACGAGACAAACACGATGGCGTTTGCTTCAGCGCTCTAGCTTAACACGCGCATTGACGGGGGCGGGTACCCGTCCCCCTCGGGTTTTTCGGAGATAGCAGAAAAACGGGGCGCGTAGCGCCGCCGTACTTGGTATGCCTTTTCTCTCATCATTTTACAACTTCTGTGAAAATTTTAAGGTTAGGTCATCTCAGGTCAGGTCACCAGTACAGGTCAAGTGACCCGACCTCAAAAGAAGTTTAAGATAGCATAAGTCGGAGCAGGGTGAACTTATCCGATTGAAACTCATATCACATAATGGCCCCACCGCGTTCTCTAAAATATGTTCCGGTATTTTTGATATCGATGACCTAAGGTCAGGTACGACGCATGACCTCTCCATTGGAAATACATGGGAAAAATGGTTTTTACGGAATAACTCAGTAACGGATGGTGATAGAGCATTTATTTTAGCTACATTAGACTCGCCTGGCCTTTTCGGTTCTAATGATATGCATTTTATATAATTTGACCCTGACCTGCCCTCAGGTCAGGTCAAATCCTTGATTTGACCTAGCAAGGTCAAATTATATATCATTCGATTCGGCTTGCTAAGAGGATTCATACAGTTCAAGTCGTTTTGCTCTATCTTTACTTGTTCAGATGTAATTCCCGAAAACTGAATTTTACATGTTATCCCTATGACGGGCATGTTTTGACCTCTCGTGACCTTAAATGTGACCTGACAAAAAATGGTTCAAATGTTTTCGATGGAGAAGTGGATGGGCAGCCCAACGCCGTTTACCGTTTTTCGCTGCCTACCGTGGTTCTCGAGGTCTTAGGGGGCGGGTACCCGCCCCCGTCAATGCGAAGGTGGCTCAGACCCCCGTCAATGCGCGTGTTAATTAAGTCAAAATTTATTGTCAAAATACTGTTTTTGACCTCTGGTAACCTTGGATGACCTTGGAAAAGTCAAAGGGCAAATATGACCACTGGGATCCGTGAAAGGGTGTCCAAAAACGCTGTTCTGAGCAGTCTGAGTATTTGCAATCATTTTTGTGGCTTTTATATCATTAAACAGCTTTTCCCCATGCTTTTCCAATGGGAGAGGTCGCCTCGTGACCTGACCTCAGGGCACAAAATAAAAAATCCCAGATATACACCTTGTAGACCCTAGAGGTTTCATGAAGTGTAGGAAGTTTCAAATTGATCGACTTTGAAATGTAGCTCTTACAGAGCTCTAAAGTTAAAGTGAGGTGACCTTGGTTGACCTCGTCTGGTGACCTGACCTTGGGTGACCCGGGTTAAAAAATTTCAGGTATGATGGGAAAATGATGCCGTGAGAGGTAAAGCCCTCAACTGCGGTGCTGCGCCTCGTCGTTTTTCTGTTATCCCGGAAAAACCTTAGGGGGGCCATCGATGGCCCCGGTGGGGCGAGGGTTAACACTATCCCCGCTACCTCCCTTCTCTTCACCAGCGCCCCCACCATATTACTGTTGACCTTCTTTCACGCTGAGGGGACAGCATTTTCTACCTTCTTCGCCAAATCCATGTTGGGCATGTACCTGCAGTACATACCTAGGATCCCTAATCCTTTTCAGCAGTATTTTCTGGAGGACACTCCTACTAGTGGGGTGGACGGCAATAAAAAGCTCCCCAGAACTACCCACAAGATTTGCCAGGTGAGTGTCAGCGGCTGACCTGGTCCTAGGACCACCAGACATACCAGCGGCTAGGAGAGGCTAGGATGCTAGGAGAGTATGAAGGGAGGAAAGCATATAGAGGTGAGTATGAGGTCAGGTTTACAAATTTTCTACTGCATATTTGAAAACATGCACTTAATTTACGTCAATAAAATATTGAAAAGTTTTTATATTTGGGCGAAGGTATTACATTTCCACAAAGGTCACGGCCGACACTGGGAAATTATACCAAAAATTCAAGATGTTTCATCGGGATTCCACCCATCTAGATGAATCCGTATTGACAAAGTTGGCCATCGATAGCCCCCTAGGATTTTTTTTCGGGATAGTTGAAAAAAACTATAAGGAGCAGCACCGCGGTTGAGGGCTCTATCTCTCACCCCATCATTTTCCCCACCATACCTGATTTTTTTACCCCGGGTCACACAAGGTCAGGTCACCAGGCGAGGTCAATCAAGGTCACCTCACTTCAACTTTTGAGCTCTACCATAGCTACATTTCTGGGCCGATCAATTTAAAGCTTTTTACACTTCGTGACCTTTCCAGGTCCTAAAAAGTTAATATTAGGGATTTTTAGATTTTGTGACCTGAGGTGAGGTCACGAGGTGACTTTTCCCTTTGCAAAAGCACAGGAAAAGCTGGCTTATGATCTAAAAGCCTCAAACATGATTGAAAATGTTCAGATTGCTAAAAAAGCGTTCATGGGCACTCTTTTACGGATCCCAGGAACAATATTTGCCCTTTGACCTCTCCAAGGTCATCACAGGTCACCACGGGTCAAAAACAGTATTTTGACGATACCTTTTGACCTAATCAAGCTGGAGGGCTGAAATAAGCGTCGCCGCGTATGTCTTGTCACTGGCTTTCATTTGATACACACCAAGGTAACGTTCTGGCCTTTCGTGACCTCAGGTCATATTAGGTCACGATGCGGCCTCTGGGGGTCAAACCACTGGCGGGTGGTCATCACGTTCCTCATAGCGGAAAAATCTCTATAATTTTCCTTAGAAATTTACTTTACCAGATTGAAATAGTTCTAACGGCATGAGCGCTATGCCCAGTTTGCTTAAGATTGCATGTTTTAGTGGAAATAGTCTGTCGTGACCTAAATTGACCTCTGGAGGTCAAACCATTGACCTGAGCGCTTAAACATGAAGTAATTTTTTTACTGAATTCACAGAAACTTTCTAGTGTACATTGCAGATTTGCACTAACCCCCGTATTTTCGAAGTTGGAGGGGGCTATCAACGCGCCCCGGTGGGGCGAGGGTGGCGCCGGACCCACGGTGAAGCGCGGATTAATCATATTTTGCAAATGGCTTAACAGACAACCTCACACGTGCAAGCTTACTCGGGAAGCATCACAACAGAGAAAACATTTACTTAAAAAGGAAACCAGTTTGAACAAACGAATGCGTAAGCAAGTTCTTTTTAGAAAGTCTCACCACCCCATTGAAAAGGCTACCAGGCGTGGCTTTTCAGTGAGGACGCCCGACTACCTTTTCAAAGATGGCTATGGGAAACGTGTTGCGTAGCGGGGCTGTTGTTCCGTCTGCATTTCCCACTGATCTCAAAGCACGGCTGACGTCCGCAATCAGGCTAGGCCCCGCCCTGGAGTGGTTGGATCCAGTGGCGGATTCAAGGGGGACTAGAGAGCTCAAGCCCCCTCCCCCAAATTTCAGAGTGCCCAAACTCAATGCATAGCCGGAGGCTGTTCCGAGGCAATAGCGGGGAGGCTTGAGCCCTCTAGTCCCCAAATATTGCCCTGGATCCGCCACTGGTTGGAGCGAGGTGCGTATTCACTGCGCCGCGATGGCGCGGGGTGACCCAGGTGTGCTTTGCCCTCCGGTCCCGTCCAGCGGCGCGCGGCCTTTCTGGCTGTGTGCGTTTAGTGCAGGGCAGTGCCGGGAGCGGCGGAGGGATGGGCCCGACGTTAGTGCGCTCTTCAGCGGGTGGTGGCAGTTGGTGGTGGTAATCACTCCATTCAGAGCCCGCCGCTGCGGGCTGATTGGGATAAATGGCAGCTGGCGCCTCCAGCTCGGCTGGCGGCGGGCACACGCCACGCTGCAGATGACAGCCGTGCTCGGCGTGTGTCCGCCATCACCCTGACACACGCTCTACCCGCCCGGCACCTCGCATCGCCGCTTGTTCAACGCAGGGCTTCCCCTTTCTTCAAGGCCAAATACGTCCCTACCTACACATGGGCAACCTCCGAGGCATCCGTTTAAAGTCCCCGCCAGTGACCTGAAGACAGAATTTAACGAGCTCTTGACAGTGGAATGGCAGGTAAGATGGGAAGCAGAACCAAGCTGCACACTAAAATGCCTGCGGCTTAGGATAGGGAAGTGGGAATCCAGTAATCAGCGGAGCAGAGGAGAGGAAGTGCCGTTGACCAGGTTCCGCATAGGCTACATATACACAACACATGCTCATTGTCTGTCTGGCTCCTACCCAAATATCTGCTCTCACTGTGCAAACCGACTAACCATTAGGGTGGGTCATACTCATGCGAAAAATAAAATTTCCATATTTTTACTCGGTACTACGATTTTATTATGCGAAATTCAATTCTAAGAAACTTTCTTCAAATAAATTTTGGTCACAAATTACTTAAAATGTCGCAAAAACGAACATATGTGTTTTTGAAGTTATGAGTAGAGAAGTTTAAGGATAATGCCGACTCTCGCAGGCAGTGTGAGCTTTCGAGCGATCGCGAGCTATCAAGTTCAGCCATGCAGACCACAAATTCAGGTTGCACGTGCCAGGGTCGTTTCTAGTGCCCCTTTGGGGAGGGGGATCCGGGACATATAATGAGAAAACACAACTTGTTTATAAAAATCGGTCTAAATCTGCTAAAACATGGTAATATGTTACTGCGTTCAGGGGGATGACCAGATTCCTTCCCCCTGGATCCGTTCCTGGCACGTGCACTTGATAAAATCTGAACGCGAGAATAAATGGATAAAAAGCAGCGAAATCACACAGTGTTCATAACCTGAGCTTCGTAAAGCTTAGCTATATCTACACATTTAGCAGACTTGATTAAACAAATCGCCATGCTATAACTATTGTGTTTACTTTCCCGCTCATTCTAACTAGTCACGTCATCCATGCTTTCTTAGTTGCTTCATCAGTAACACCGGTACAGGCTTGTGAATTTATTTTGTATGCAAAACTCATCCCTATCTCGCCTACAGGAACCTATTTTATTTGATAGCTCTCAAGACGAGAAAGGACCTGACCTCAGGGTTGGTAAATTACCTGGGGAAAGGGAGAGACATGTTGGAGGCTGAGCTCCCAACCCTGAGATCTGCTCTTAAAAAAGCATTGCAGATAAGAGATGAGAAAGTTCTCTCCACTGGAAAGGATCCTAGAAGTGTTGATATGAGTGTGGTAATGGACACAGTAGTGAGGGATGTTATCATACTGTGGTCTAAGTCTAACTCACACCATGGCCCCAGCAACAGTGAAATCTCGTGCAATTAAGAAGAGGAAGAGCAACTGATTTGGCAAGATGAGGAGATGTTTGTTCCCCCAATTGCAGTGAATATCATTTTTGGATGAGCCCACTCAGTCCCCGACTCCAGATCAGACAACAACAATAATATAACAGACATACTCAAGGATACCGAGCCATGTGACACATGTGCTTCATCTCCCAGCACTAGCACTGATAAGAGGAACTATATGCCAATCAAACACGCTGCAGCGGCCAGTTTAAGGTCCCAGAACTCTGCTACTCAGACAGCAGTAACATGCTCTGCTTTCCTGAGCGATCTGATGGAAGCTGGGCACGTTTCAAAGAATAAGTCGTATCTTGCTCACGATAAAAATAAAGTTCTCTTTGTTTCTTCCAGAACTCCGCTACTCAGACAGCAGTAACATCCTCTGCCTTCCTGAGAGATCTGATAGAAGCTGGGCACGTTTCAAAGAATAAGTCGTATTTTGCTCTGGATAAAATGAAAGTTCGCTTTCTTTCTTTTTATCGAGAGCAAGATATGACTTATTCTTTGAAACGTGCCCAGTTTCCATCAGACCTCTCAGAAAGGCAGAGCATGTTACTGCTGTCTGAGTAGCAGAGTTCTGGAACCTTAAACAGGCCGCTGCAGCGTGTTTGATTGGCATAGTTCCTCTTATCAGTGCTAGTGCTGGGAGATAAAGCACATATGTCGCATGACTCAGTATCCTTGAGCATGTCTGTTATATTATTGTTGTTGTCTGATCTAGAGTCGGGGACTGAATGGGCTCATCCAAAAATGATATTCACGGCAATTGGGGGAACAAACATCTCCTCATCTTGCCAAATCAGTTGCTCTTCCTCTTCTTAATTGCACGAGATTTCACTGTTGCTGGGGCTGTGAGTTAGACTTAGACCACAGTATGATAACATCCCTCACTACTGTGTCCATTATCACACTCATATCAACACTTCTAGGATCCTTTCCAGTGGAGAGAACTTTCTCATCTCTTATCTGCAACGCTTTTTTAAGAGCAGATCTCAGGGTTGGGAGCTCAGTCTCCAACATGTCTCTCCCTTTCCCCAGGTAATTTACCAACCCTGAGGTCAGGTCCTTTCTCGTCTTGAGAGCTATCAAATAAAATAGGTTCCTGTAGGCGAGATAGGGATGAGTTTTGCATACAAAATAAATTCACAAGCCTGTAGCGGTGTTACTGATGAAGCAACTAAGAAAGTATGGATGACGTGACTAGTTAGAATGAGCGGGAAAGTAAACACAATAGTTATAGCATGGCGATTTGTTTAATCAAGTCTGCTAAATGTGCAGATATAGCTAAGCTTTACGAAGCTCAGGTTCTGAACACTGAGTGATTTCACCGCCTTTTATCTATTTCTTCTCGCGTTCAGATTTTATCAAGTGCACGTGCCAGGAACGGATCCAGGGGAAGCAATCTGGTCATGCCCCTGAACGCAGTCACATATTACCCAGTTTTAGCAGATTTAGACCGCTTTTTATGAACAAGCTGTGTTTTCTCATCATATGTCCCGGATCCCCCTCCCCAAAGGTGCACTAGAAACGACCCTGGCACGTGCAACCTGAATTTTTGGTCTGCATGGCTGAACTTGATAGCTCGCGATCGCTCGAAAGCTCACACTGCCTGCGAGAGTCGGCATTATCCTTAAACTTCTCTATTCATAACTTCAAAAACACATATGTTCGTTTTTGCGACCTTTTCAGTGGCGGATCTAGCCGGTTGGTTTGGGAGGGGCAAACCAAAGTCAAAAGCAAAAAACGTCGCGCAGTGAAAATTGCGCCAATATGCCTTTTCGGTAGGATTTTGGGAACTGGGACGAAAAGCAAAAAAAACGTCACGGGGTGAAAAATATGGGCTCAAGATAAATTTTTCCTATCCAAGCCCCAATATTTATACTGAACTTCTAATTCTGTTTGAAGTTGAGAGTTGAAGCACCAAAATTTTGCTTACAAGCTAAAAGGAGTCGGGGAAAAGGAGGTCGATCGCTTTGGGGCAAAAACATAGTTTTGCCCCGAGCTTTTCCGTTTGGGGCAATTGCTTTTTGCCCCTATCCAGACCTTTTAAGTAATTTGTGACCAAAATTTATTGGAAGAAAGTTTCTTAGAATTGAATTTCGCATAATAAAATCGCAGTACCGAGTTAAAATACGGAAATTTTATTTTTCTCAGTGAGTATGACCCACCCTACTGACCATCGAACATGAACTCGATGCTGCCGCCGCCTGCGAACAGATTCGTAGAATCGGCACCAGGTTCTTCCCACCAGCACCGTTGACTGACTTACTCGGTGACAGTGCAGCTGTAGACATCAGTAGAGTCCTGCAGTTTTTAAAGAGATCAATTTCCAGATCATCTACAACCCACGCTAAATCACTCTTACCTAAAAAGGTGCAGTTTCAAACTAGCTATATGTAGCCATGGTTCACAACTACATCATATACTCTTTGTCCTAACACACCCAGTGTTGCACAGGAAATGATTTAACATATAACTATGGACACATATAGCCTCAGCAACTGACGTGCCCTAAAACCCCAATCATCATCAAACCTAAACATGACAGTCACATCATATAATCCTGTCGAAGTAAGTGATCCTATCATATAAGTAAAAACACCGTATCCAATCGCCATAATGGTCGCCAATGATCCCGTAAACCCCCAGTCCAATCGGCAGGGTTATAAATGACCATGAATAAGGATTTCGGGAGTAATGCAAGCCCGTTGTTCAGGGATTCTTCAGGAAAGCGAGCGTCGGTCGAGGCGATATTTACGAGGACACGGAGTATCACTGAGGAAACACATGCCCACAATGCCCCTTTTCCACTCTAGCGACGAATTTCGGTGTCTTAGTACTTGGCCTTGAGGAATTCTGGTATATTCTGGCATATATTAGCCCCGGACGCTGGACATATTATCTCGACAGAATCTCAAGCTCCTCAGAGAGCAAGCATAAAAACTCGAAAGTCGTTAGATACTTTCTGAGTCTCTGCCAACCACTTTTTGAATCAGGTTAAGTGAGGCCAGAGAAGCTCTCACATACATACGATAAGAAGTGCACCTCTCCGTCTTTAGCTTCTAGGTCGTTTAAGTTGCATAATTCTTGGACAATCATTAAAATACTCAATTTGCGGCGAATTCAGTGATATATAATCTGGCCATACCAGACCGACATGAAAAAGTTATTTTACCTGTCGGGTAAGTTCACCCCTGGGTCACTAGGATACTCATATGTACTGCCTACACCTATAAATCGATTATCACGGCAATGCAAACACAATCGCGTCAACATAAGGGCTTCGCCACCATGCCTTGCAAAATTGTTGACTAAGGCACAGAAACCCTCTGTAACTCCAAGTGATTTCTCAAAATGTCGCGATATAGCCTAGATGCTGAAGGCGCCCTATAAACCCCTCTCAAAATGCGTTGTCCCAATTCTAGACTTGATGCTCTGAAGTGAACCCAGAAACAAAGGATGCTGAGATTTGAAACAGTAAAGAAATGAGCCTTAGGATGGAATAACAAAAACTTCCAACTTCTGGTCTCCTCCTCCTCCAGCGATTGCACGAATCGCTCCACTGAAACCCCTCCACCGTGTTCTGCAACTCACCCAGTGTCGTCGGGTTTTCCCTGTGAACAATAGTGGACTCTCTTGGTATAGTTGGGTCCTACCCTGTAGTACATGTTACTCCGTGGTGGAAAATGTACTAGATTTTACCGGAGCCACTGTTCTCGCTTTTCCGCTGCGTCCTGTTTTTATTCCAGGGCAGTAAAACATGTATTATATGGACGGTTTCTTTGAGTCGATACCTAGTCTCCATCGAGTATGCCACTCTTTTAGTCATGTGTAGCACATGTTGAAGAAATTAATGGCGTCATTGCTCTACTGCAAGTTATGTGCCTGTTCATTCATAATCACTGCATTGTTCTAAACTTAGGTAGTGCTGGATGACCGCTGACCCCAAATGTATAGAGTTCTCCTTACTAATAGGTTTTAACCGCAGGATATCCAGCCAGCTATCTTGAGTATGACAGCTTCTGTTGAATTGTGCAGGGATTTGGGCGAGTGCACGAGGGGTGCGAGAAGCGAGTGAACATGCTAACACCTCTAGTGGGAAAACCAGAAGAAAATCATCCCAAGGCACGGTGCCCCGCATTTTAGCTGATTTGTGGCAGCCTGCTTCAAAATAATTGTTTATAATTACAGCTGTCGCGGCTCCCAGAACGGCTACTATGGATCCAACTGTTTCAGAGCTCCACCATAATTCTGCGCTACAGGGAGAAGAGACCCAGAGGGTGGTTCTGCACCAGAATAAGAGAGCCCGCGCATCAGTCAGCAACTATAAGGAACACCCTTCAATTCTCGTCCCAGAGAGGTGCTCAGCTCGCCCAAGAAGGCTGAACAAAACCCATTCATCAGCCTAAGGTGCTTAGTTTGATGCAATAGCGAATTAAAAGCAGAAGCTTCGAAAAATGTTGCCAAAATGCAAACATGGAAAAAGAGTATTCAATCTCGATAACCCTATGTAATGCTTTAAGTTATTTGCACTGTTCTAGTGCCTATTCGAAGGAAGGTACTTAAAAGAAGCTTTGGGCTTAATAACATTGTTTTAAGACATTGTGTCCGGGCCAACCTCTACTTCGAACTGACATTCTGAGGCTTCATGAGGCAGCACAACCGTTCTCTGGGTTGACGTCACCGTATTAAACGGTTCGCAGTTGTTTCCTCCTTTCTGTTCTGTTAGAGAGTAACCGATAAACCAGAGCTGGCGGATCCTCACAGAGATGGACAGAGTTGAGGGGCGGCGCCAGCCGCCGGTGGGCCTCATTTATCATCATACTTCAGAGCAGTCACCGAGGCCTACAAAAACTGTTCAGCAAAGCGAGCGGCGACTACCACGCCGCCACTGGTGAAGACACCATTTGTAGCCACCGTCAAAGCGGGAGCCCATTAGTGTCGCAGCCGAGCACCGTGAACTGGCCAGCTCCGCCGAGGCATTCTCCGTCTAGATATCACCGCAGTGATTACTGCCAAGCACAAGCCGCCCCTCGCCGTCTGAACTCGGCCAACTTAGGCCTAGCTCCATTCTTATAATGATCGTTTGAACTGCAGAAAGCATGCATAAAAACAACAGCTACCCCCAGGGAGCCTCGTAGCGCATAGACCAAATTGGCGGGGTAGAGTGGGATGGTTAGTATCATAGGGAGGTAGTATCGCACCGCTGCGTGGCCGACTCAGACCATTTGTGGCCATGGACATTGGACATGGCCTCCCTCCCTGACGGTGAGAGATACATCATGCCATTAGCAGACGAAGTTTGGGCATTGGTGCTACTGAGGGAGAAACTCATGATTTATGGACGCTTTTGAAAATTGATCAGGTAGGAGATACCTGTGTGTTTAATTCTTAAACGTGCGGGCCAAATATCTGCATGCCAGACGTTCTGGTAAGGTGGCTTCTAACAAGGGCGGACGCAGACCCGAGTTTGGGGGGGGGCAAACCCATGTCTGCCTCTCCTGCGGGAGAGGGTGGGAGCGAAGATTTGCTCTAGGGACCTAGTGTAATTAACTTTTTTCATTGCTCGACAGACCTAGTATAAGCTACCTCTCCAAGTACACGATCGCTCTCGGGGGGAGCGAATTTTTTTCTACAGACCTAGTGTAAATACCTTTTTCAATCAATTCTCCGGCGTTTGGGGGCCAAAAGATAGTTTGGCCCCCCTTCCAGCGCTTTGGGAGGCATGGCCGGAATGCCCCCCCTGCGTCCGCAAATGGCTCCTAAGGCTGCAAGCCTCAGTAAAATGTTTGACATTTTTAACACGCGCATTGAAGGGGGTCTAAGCCACCTTCGCATTGACAGGGGGCGGGTACCCGCCCCCCTAAGATCTCGAGAACCACGGTAAGTAGCGAAAAACGGTAAACGGCGTTGGGCGTCCCATCCACTTCTCCATCGAAAACATTTGAACCATTTTTTTGTCAGGTGACATTTAAGGTCACGAGAGGTCAAAACATGCCGTCATAGGGATAACATGTGAATTCAGTTTTTCGGCCATTACATCTGAACAAGTAAAGATAGAGCAAAACGACTTAAACCATAGGAATCCTCTCAGCAAGCCAAATCGAATGATATATAATTTGACCTTGCTAGGTCAAATCAAGGATTTGACCTGACCTGAGGTCAGGTCAGGGTCAAATTATATAAAATGCATATCATTAGAACCGCAAAGCCCAGACGAGTCTAATGCAGCTAAAATAAATGCTCTATCGCCATCCGTTACTGAGTTATTCCGTAAAAAAACATTTTTCAATGTATTTCCAATGAAGAGGTCATGCCTCGTACCTGACCTTAGGTCATCGATATCATAAATACCGGAACATATTTTAGAGAGCACGGTGGGGCCATTATGTGATATGAGTTTCAATCGGATAAGTTCACCCTGCTCCGACTTATGCTATCTTAAACTTTTTTGAGGTCGGGTCACTTGACCTGTAGTGGTGACCTGACCTGAGATGACCTAACCTTAAAATTTTCACAGGAGTTGTAAAAATGATGAGGGAAAAGGTATGCCAAGTACGGCGGCGCTACGCGCCGCCGTTTTTCTCCTGTCTCCAAAAACCCGAAGGGGGCGGGTACCCGCCCCCGCCAATGCGCGTGTTAATGCTCGGATATGATGGGCTGAAATTAATCACACTGAGGAATGAGTGGTTCACTGGTTTGCGGTGTATCAGACTGATGTGTGGGACATTGTGTCAGTGGTGAGATAACGAACGCTGTTTCGTGTCTACCTGAAATGATAAAAATAATCTAGGTTGGCGCTCTTTGCCAGTTTTCTGGGTAACCAATATCTTGCACACTGGATGTAAGTCATTTGAGAATGACAGCCACGATGGTTTATGCTCGGTTTACACTTCAAGGAATATGGCCATGCTTAAAATAATAAATTAAAATAAAAATCATATGATTAATGACAGAGTATTTAAGGAACAACATAGGCAAGATATATATGAGGGTTCAAATGATTTTCTTATAAATTCTACTAAGATTTTATGCACAAGTAAAATAGGTGACACATCATATACACAACTCATCCAATTAGCGGGTTGGGATGAAATAAATCAAAATCCGCCATTCCATTAATGGATCACCAGTGGGTGCTCTGATTTTGCGCTTTGACGTCAGCTAGACGAACGCTTAACACGCGCATTGACGGGGGTCTGCGCCACCTTCGCATTGACAGGGGAGGGTACCCGCCCCCTTTAAGATCTCGAGAACCACGCTACATAGCGAAAAACGGTAAATGGTGTTGGATAGCCCATTCAAATCTCGATGGAAAATATTTACACCATTTTTTGTCAGGTCACATTTAAGGTCACTAGAGGTCAAGGCATTCCACCATAGGGATAACATTTAGACGAATGTTTTCAGTCATTACATCTGAACTAGCAAAAATAAAGTAAAACAATATAGACAATGGGAATCCTCGCAGCAAGCCGAATCGAATTACGTACAATATGATCTTGTTTGGTCAAATCAGGTCAAATCTATGATTTGGCCTAACCTGAGGTCAGGTAATATAACATTAGGTCAAAACGCATTTAATTGAAGCGCAAGGATGATACCAGGGGCGTAGCCAAGGGGGGGTGGCAGGGACAGCCGCCCCTCCCTGAGGGCCCGAAGGGCCCCTTGAGGACACGAGCCGCGCGAAGCGCGGCTCGCCCACACTATGCTCTGTGGCCAACTTTGGCATTTTATACCAGACAGGGCCCTCTTAAGCCCTCTTTAGCACTTTATTCTGTAACAAGCAGGGCCCTTCTTACCCATCAGGGCCCTTTTGGCGCTGTCGCGGGGGCCCTTTTCGGGGCGCCGCCCCTTCCTGAGCGAAATCCTGGCTACACCTCTGGATGATACAAACCCAATGCCGTTAAATTAAATGCTGTTAAACAATCAAAGTCCAAGTTATTCAGTTTAAAACGTTTTCCATGTATTTCCAATGGAGAGGTCATGGCTCGTACCTTACCTTAGGTCACTGATATAAGAAACCCGAGAATAAATTTTGTAGAACTCGGTAGGCCCATTATTTGATAAGAGTTTCAACCGGATAGTTTCATCCAGTGTTGACTTATGCCATCTTAGCTTACCTTGCCATCCCCGTCAATGCGTGTGTTGCTGCATGCTGATGTAAAAGCATCACTCCTGTTGTCCGTAAATTAACTCTGAGTCGAAACTAATACAAACAGGCCCACTTTTCCAAACTTTTTACCAAGCAAATTATATTTTGCCAAAGTAGCCCTTATAAAAAT